>JAFEMH010006486.1:0-122083 GCA_022495995.1 Adenophora triphylla var. japonica
ACCATCCTTGGGGTACATTAGGACTAAGCATTTCATTTGCTTGGGGAGGGGAATTTTACCCTTTGAAATCAAGATTTTAGTGCTTGAAAATGGTTTTTTAGGGTTTTGAAAGTGCATTTTGCAAGTAAGCAAGAAAAGCTTTGAAAATAATGTTGATCTTTGTAGAAGATCATCCATGGAGATGGTCTTTCCATGGTGATCTTCTTAGATCTAGAGAAAGAAGATGGAAGAACTACATTTTGTAGTTTGAAGATGCATGCATGGATGAGATTTAGGTTAGGAAGAGGAGGGTTTACCAATCTTCCTTGTGTTCTTGAGTGTTTGGCTTGAGTGTATGAGTGTTTAGGGCTTGAATATGAGAGTGAGTGGATGAGTATGAGTTGGGAAAGATTGAGAGAAAAAGGTGACAATTCTTGTGAATTCTCACCGTTTTCTCTCTATATTTCGCCGCAGGTTCTGCAATTCGTGTTCTTCCTCTTTATTTTTGTGACTCGGAGGGCTCAATTTATAGCCCTCCCGAGATGACAATCCCATCCGCGCGGACAAGTCCAGCAACAGGCACTCGTTCATTAAATGCTCTTCACTTTGGACAAGAAGAATAATCTTTTCAAAATTCAAATTAGGGCAAACTAGCTTATGTTTCCAAAGATTGCTATATTTGGTTTTCTTCTTTTGTTTTTTCTTTTTGAGATTCTTTTTAAGGTTTAACCTTAAATAACAATGCCCATTTTACCCTCACTTTGTTAGAAATGTTAGGATAGTTAGGAATTGTTAGAAATGTTATAACTTTCGTTAATTTTCTAACGAAAATTCTAACAAGCTCAAATTGGAGCACTTACAAGAGCTCCCTGGCGACGGCGCTTTCAAGGAAGCTGGGTCAGTCGATAAGAGTAAGGCTCCATATTTGGCGTGATGATCGAGTGATCGGGTGGTCAATCCTAGCGATAGTTACCTACGTATCCCGAACGGGAATCAAGCTGCCGTAGTTCGGGCCTGACCCGGAGATGATGGCGTTTTAGGTGCCTCGAACCCGATGAGCGAGTTCTACGCCGCCGGGAGAGAAACTCACTGGGATAAGAGATGACCATTTTCGTCTCGATGGCTATCCGCTCCGCTGGGATAGGAATGACCATTTTCGGCTCGATGGCTATCCGCTCCTGGGGATAGGAAATGACCATTTTCGATGGCTATCCGGGCTTCGGGATAGGAATGATCATTAGGTGCCTCAAACCTCAAGATGGCGATTTATTGTTTCATCTTAGTGATGGTGCTTTTAGGTGCCTCAAACCTCGATGATGGCGTTTTAGGTGCCTCGAACTCGACGATGGCTTTTAGGCGCCTGACCTTGATGATGGCTTTTTTAGGCGCCTGACCTTGATGATGACGGCTTTTTAGGCGCCTGACCTGATTTCAAATGGCTTTCTGCTGACTTCGTCCGCCGGGAGAGGTGACCGTTTGGGTCGAGGGCCGGACTCCAATGATAGGCTACCTACGTATCCCTAAAGGAATCAAGCCCTTTCGTAGTTCCGAGTACTACTCGAGATCTCGCTGCTTTTTGGGATTCCTAACTTTGTGGGATTTCTGAAAATCGTACGTTCTGGGCATCGAAGGAAATCGGTCTTACGTTTGACTCGCCGATGATTTTGATGAAAGATACGGATCTCGTTATCTTCTCTGGCACTCGGACGTACTGAAAGATACTATCTCGATCTTTCTCGGCACTTCCTTGAATCATTTCGATGAAAGATACTGGATCTCGTTATCTTTCTGGCACCTCGGCCACGCGCGATACGCTTCATTTGATGATTTGATGAAAGATACGGATCTCGTTATCTTCTCTGGCACTCTGGCCTTACGCTCGATCGTGGGGTAATTTTGATGAAAGATACGGATCTCGTTATCTTTCTCGAGGCACTCTGGCCTTACGCTTATCGCCGGGGCAATTTTGATGAAAGATACTGGATCTCGTTATCTTTCTCGGCACTCTGGCCTTACGTTTCGATCGCCGGGGTAATTTTGATGAAAGATACCTGATCTCGTTATCTTTCTCGTGGCACTCTTGGCCTTACGCTTCGATGGGCCGGGGTAATTTTTGATGAAAGATAATACGGATCTCGTTATCTTTCTCGGCACTCGGTCTTACGCTTTGATCGCCGGGTAATTTTTGATGAAAGATACGGATCTCGTTATCTTTCTGGCACCTTGCCTTACGCTTCGATCGCCGGTAATTTTGATGAAAGATACGGATCTCGTTATCTTTCTCGTGGCACTCGGCCTTACGCTTCGATCAAGGCCGGGGGTAATTTTGATGAAAGATACGGATCTCGTTATCTTTCTCGTGGCACTCTGGCCTTACGCTTCGATCGCCGGTAATTTTGATGAAAGATACGGATCTCGTTATCTTTCCTGTGGCACTCGGTCTTACGCTTTGATCGCCGGGTAATTTTGATGAAAGATACCTGGATCTCGTTATCTTTCTCGGCACTCCTGGCCTTACGCTTGATCGCCGGCAATTTTGATGAAAGATACGGATCTCGTTATCTTTCTCGTGGCACTCGGCCTTACGTTCGATCGCCGGGGTAATTTTGATGAAAGATACTGGATCTCGTTATCTTTCTCGGGCACCTTGGCCTTACGTTTGACTCGCCGGGGTAATTTTGATGAAAGATACGGATCTCGCTATCTTTCTCGGCACCTTGGCCTTACGCTTTGATCACGGGGTAATTTTGATGAAAGATACGGATCTCGTTATCTTTCTCTGGCACTCGGTCTTACGCTTTACCGTCTGGGGTAATTTGATGAAAGATACGGATCTCGTTATCTTTCTCATGGCACTCTGCCTTACGCTTTACCGCCGGTAATTTTGATGAAAGATACGGATCTCGTTATCTTTCTCGGGCACCTTGCCTTACGCTTTGACTCGCCGGGGGCAATTTTGATGAAAGATACGGATCTCGTTATCTTTCTCGGCACTCTTGGCCTTACGCTTCGATCGCCGGGGTAATTTTGATGAAAGATACGGATCTCGTTATCTTTCTCTGGCACTCGGTCTTACGCTTGACCGCCGGGGTAATTTTGATGAAAGATACGGGATCTCGTTATCTTTCTCGTGGCACTCGGCCTTACGCTTGATCGCCGGGGTAATTTTGATGAAAGATACGGATCTCGTTATCTTTCTCGGGCACTCGGCCTTACGTTTGATCGCCGGGTAATTTTGATGAAAGATACGGGATCTCGTTATCTTTCTCGGCACTCGGTCTTACGCTTTGATCGCCGGGGCAATTTTCTTGACAAGGGGCCGACTTTGGTTAACTTTGGTTAACTTTGTCAAGTTTGGGACCGAATTGCGCAGTCCCGAAATTTTAAGGGGCAAAAGGGTCATTTTGACCCTTGCAATCCTATCCGCGCGGATAGGGATGGAAAGTCAGGGGTATTAATTAGGGCCAACGCCCTTCTTCTTCCTCAGTCAAATTTTTGAAATTGTCGAGAGCAGAGAGAGAAAAACTGCAAAATCCGCCATTTTTGGCCATTTAAGCTTCGAAATTCTTCCGATTTCTTCGATTTTTTGAGCAATGGAACACGGGGAAGGCGCTTTTCAAGGCCAAGGACGTGGCCCGGTAGCGGAGAGGCGATTGGAGCTCGTCCGGATGAGGAGGCATTACAATCTCTCGCAATCGGTTACGGAGGAGCATTATCCCGATGCTTGGCAACATTGGGCTTCGGATCCGCATCTCCGAACGGTATACTTTGAAACCCTTTGATCCCTTTGTTGATTTCTTGCTTGAAATTTTTGGGTGATTTTGAATTTTTTTTTTTGAAAATTTGAATGATTGATGTTCTTGGCTTTGAATCTTGATTTTGATGCTTTGCATGTTGTAATGAGTATATGAGTAACCCAAAATGTGCATTTTGCTTGGAAAAAGAATTGGCATTTTTGCCACATTTTTTTTTTAATTCGAAAATTACATGTGAAAATTCGAAGAATTGTGATTTCTTTTTTTTTTTTGAAATTGAATTTTGCATATTGATGATGATGATGATGCAATGCATGCATTTTGTTTAGAAAGAATGGGCATTTTGCCAATATGAGATGTATGTATGTTTAGGATTTTTTTTTTTGAAAAGTGGGACGGATTTTTCCTCCCGTTGCATGTAAGATGGATGATATACATGTATGCATTTTTTTTGAAAATGGGACGGAGTTTTTACTTCCGTAGGAATGCATCTTTTTTTTTTTGATGAATGCATTGGGACTTGCTGAAAATTGTTTTCTTTTATGCGAGAAAAATGGGGCTATGCTCATTGTATGCTGTTATGCTGTCGAAATTTCTTTTTTTTTTTTTTAATGTAAATGCAAATGCAAAATTTTTTTTTTGACATTTTCTCTCTTTTTTTTTTTTTTTACAGTATGAAACCGTTTTGTGACTGAGCAAATTAACAAGATGAAGACTCGAGGATCGGTGGAGTCTCGTGATTGACTTGTGGGACCGGCTTCCTGATGCGGGTCGAGGAGCTTTGCCGAGTCCGAGACAGATTGTTGTCGAGACGGGGCTCGGGAGTTCGTCGAGTGCTTGAGGGGACCGGGTCAAGTTCCCTAAGAGCAAGGGCTTCGATGTTTGCTCGCGCAAAGACTCGGTGGGACGCGACCCACACCTTCCACTTCTTCCGGGCGAGGCTACAGCTACGCCTCCGACTATGCCGCGATTACGGGCCTGTCCTTTAATGGACGCAGCATTGAGCGGCGGGATGGCTACAGCGATGCCGATCTCGCAGTGCTCTTCTCGGGATTTTCCCCTATTCCCAAAAAGGGATGGGGATGGAGTATGCCGTGGTCTACGGCAAGATCGTGGAGACCATAGCGAGTTGGCGAGGCCGGGAGGAGAGGATAGGCGCCGATCGATTGCCGTGGCCTTCTTGTGGTTTACTTTCTCGAGCACGCCTTGGGCATGCCGAGGGGACGGCAGCCTTTGCCTTGCCGAGGTCCTCGAGGACATGGAGACGGCCGGAGATGTCTCGTGGGGAGAGGCCTGGCCGGCAGAGCTTTATTTTGCTCTTGATAGGTACAAATGAAGGCCGTGAGCTCCTTTGCATCGCTTCGAGTTTGCCCCCGGAGGTATAAGCTCTCTTTTGCTTTCCTCTCTTCCTTTTGAGCACACACTTTTATTTTTTTTTTTGCACCGGATTGATTCGATTTTTACCTTCGCAGTGTACGGGCGCCGGAGTTTTTCCACGTCACGGCTGGCGGCACTCGAGTACGTCGGGCGTATCCGGCCATGCAGCCTGGGTCCAAGCATGCCCGGGAGAAGATAAGCTCCAGGGCGTACGACTCTGTGTACGCGGATTGCCTTCCTTCGACGGAGGCCGAGACAGATGAGGGGATGATATTCTTCCCCGGGATCGCTGAGGTGGCGCACCGAAGGGCGCCGAGATCTCGGACAAAGGCAATGAGGATCTGAGGGGTCCGACTCGCGATGCCTATTATCCGGGAGAGAGGGTGACGCGCCAAAGATGGCGTGAACTCGCCTTTGAGGACACCGGTGGAGCCTCCCGCCGATATGATGCACTCCGAGCGATCGGTCCGTGACTGGGATGATTACCGAGCGTGCCAAAGACTTCTGACTTCGCGGCGATTGAGCCATATGCGACGTTCGTCTCGAGGAGGCCGAGGATGCCTCGTGCTCCGGATGTGGAGGGGCTGGGATCCCGCGGTACCCTGACGGATTTTTCCTATATCCGTGGATGGGGTCCGATTGAGGGTGCAGATCCCTCACCCGAGCGGCTTCCACGAGCTTTCCGCCTCGTCCGGTACGAAGGTACGGCTTCACCTTTTCCCCTTCTTTTCTTTCTTTTGTTTCATCATCTTTAGCATCACTTCTTTTTTTTGACGCTTTGCTTTTGTGCGCGCTGAGGTGGTCGTCGAGAAGCCGACGAAGCAAGTGATCTGGCCAAGAGATTCATCGGAGGATGGTCGCCATGGGCTCCTCGTGCTAGAGCGAGGCGACCACGGCCGGCGCCCGTCGACGGAGGCTTCTCCTATTCCCTGAGACTTCTTCCGAGACCCCTCTTTCTCCTCTCATTGATCACCGCGCGGCACCGCCTTCGGATCACGTCATTCTTGGGGATCCGTACGGCAGTGGACACGTCCGCGGCATGCGGGTCGTCTCCGTATGTTCAGAGTCCGACGCCTTCACCTTCGGATACGATTTCTTCAGTGGATCCGGGTTTACCCTATCGTAGTGTGCCGGTTGGTCCCGACGAGCCTCTTTCCGGGAGATGAGGACGATTCTCGAGCCCGAGACTTTCGTGGCTCCCGACGAGGCGGCCCGAGTCGCAAGAGTGGCCGAGGGGAGACATCTGGCGCTGGAGACTCCGATTGATTTTTTTTTTTGAGATTTAGATTTGTACAGATTATGCACATTTTTTTTTTGATGTAATAATTTAGGATTTTATTTATGTTTGTTTGTTTTTTTTTTTTTTTGCACACTCTCTTTTTTGGAATGTAATAATTTAGGATTTTATTTTATGAATGTTTTTTTTTTTTTTATGCACACTCCTTTTTTTTTGGAATGTAATGATTTAGGATTTTATTTTATGAATGCAATGTAATATGAATGCAAAGGTTGCATGAGCCTTGTTTTTTTTTTTGCAAGGGTGTTTGGTATATGGACTGGTTTGGGGAGTTTTTTTTTTGCACTGGTTTCGAGCAACCGGGACGGAATATTCCTCTTTTGGTGTAGCAGCTTGGACTGTTGCAAAATTTTTTTGGTAATGACACTTGTATCCGCGCGGATAGGGTCGCCTTCCGACATTGTCCTTTAATTCGGTTCGCACTGGTCTTGCTTTATTTCAAATTCAAATATCCTCTTCAACCTCCAAACAAATGTACCATTTTCGGGAGAAAGAGAGAAAACCATGGAAATGGCCAAAATTCTCCAAAATTGTCCAAAGAAAGGCAAATGTTGTTCTTTGAAAAGTTCAAGGATGTGGTAGGAGATCATGCACGAGAGAAGATCATTCTTTGAAGAAAGGTACAAGGTACGATGCTTGTGGTCTCTCAAAGAATTGGTTCCGGATTATGACCTCTTAAGAGCTTCTTCTTCGTTTTGGGATACTAGAAGGCATGTCTTTTGCCTTTCCTTCAACGAGATTGTTCCGACCGTCGAAGAATTTCGGCCTTGCTTCGAGGTCCTGAGGTGGAAGAGATAGCGGTCCCTTTGCCCGAGGGGCTTCTTTGTCTGACAGATTGTGCGTCCTCCTTCATCTTTCCCTGAGGAAGCGCAAGGTATGATCCGCGGTCCCGATCATTTCGATATTTCCGGTCTTCCCGACATTTAGGGGCCTAGGTTTGGTGGATGATGCCTATTGGGATGCCTTTGCACTTTGTATGTTTGGCACCCTGTTCATGGTATATTCCTTCGGGATCTCGCCATCGGTCTTCGCCGGATGTTGCTGCTCACCGTCGCCCGGCGTAGATGTCGTTCCTTTGATTCTGGGAGAGACTTTTCACGCTCTCTACAGATTAGCTACCTAAGGCGGTATATGCACTGGGGCAGCCCGCTGCCTCTCGACCCCGCGGCCGATGGAGCGCTTGGGGTTCTTCGGGAAACCTCTCGATATGATCGTGCCTCGACTTTTGCCAGAGAGGTGTTGATGTAGATTTTGATGATCGTGGCTCGTGGGAACGCTGATGGCGGGTCGCCGACCGAAGATATCGATGGTTGGTGCCTCATCATCAAGGGTGGAGACTCGCAGAGTGCTTCAGACGGGTCCCATGTGGTTATGCTTCCGGGCTTTCTCACCCAGCTTCTACATTCCGGCTCCGGTCCCGAGACGCTTTGGCTTGGAGCAGTTCCTTTCGAGGGTTTTGATGATATAGCCACCGTGGTGGTGGCTCCCGTTTCCATGGATGATCCCTGTTTCCATTTCTTTCCCGAGCATGGAGGTATGATGCCTTTCCTCCTGTCATTCTCAAAGCGTCCGAGACCGGTGTTCTTGACCACTTGGTACCCGGATTGGTACGAGGGGCATCTCGGGAGAGACTCAGTGGCTATTTTGAGACGGCGTGAGGCCATTATGGGTGCGGAGGACCCGACTGTTTCGAGAGGAGGAGGGCCGAGGCGAGGGCCAATCCTCATGACAGAGCGGAGACGCCGTGACTGACATGAGGCTTACGTCAAGAGACAGAGAGGAGGGCTCCTATGTTACCGCCTAGGTTACAGGAGATGAGGGATGACGCTAGGGCTACTAAGGCCCCGACAGAGGCCGGTTTGATAGACCCCGTTCCTATACCGTAGCTTGGTAGGAGGAATACCGACATTTTTCCTGGGCTCGTAAGAGAAAGACTCCTGGAGGGGGAAGAAGAAGGGAGAGGCCAAGCACGAGTGGCTTGGAGTGACTCCGAGGTTTCCAAGTATCCCTTTCTTGCCATGACAGTACACATTAGTTTGATTATGTATCTTAGTTTTCTTTTAGCAAAGTTGCCGCTGTAGGAATGAATCGGGCTTAGACTCATCAAAGAGCTTTTAACTTGTAATGAATATTTGAATTGCTTTAGAGTTTTTCGAGACGCTTTCATGGTCTCGATCAATTGTATTGATGCCAAAGTATGGCTTTTATTTGTGCTTTAGACCGAACCGTTTCCGCCGCCTACGTTCCTCATTTTGAGGAGCTCAGTCTTCGTAGTTCAACCCGGTGAACTCTTTTTTGTTTTTTTTTTGTTTTTTTTTTGGTGCAACCCCGTTTTTTACCTAGGCCGCCCTTTTCGGTTTCTAACCTAGTCAGGGTATTACTCTTTTAGCACTCTTTTTTTTGTTTTTTTTTTGTTTTTTTTTTTTGTTTTTTTTTTTTTTTTTTTTTTTTGGCAACCTCGTTTTTTACCTAGGCCGCCCTTTTCGGTTTCTAACCTAGTTGGGTATTACTCTTTAGCACTCTTTTTTTTTTTTTTTTTTTTTTTTTTTTTCTTTTTTTTTTTTGTTTTTTTTTTGTCTTTTTTTTTTTTGGTGCAACCTCGTTTTTTACCTAGGCCGCCCTTTTCGGGTTTCTAACCTAGTTGGGTATTACTCTTTAGCACTCTTTTTTTTTGTTTTTTTTTTTTTTTTTGTTTTTTTTTTTGTTTTTTTTTTTTTTTTACGCGTAGTATCTCGCGCAGCCTTGTCACCATTCACCGGGTGTACAAAGGGATTCCCGTCGAGGTCTCAGCGAGTTGCATGGCTCCTCCTGAGAAGATCTTCTCGGACGACATATGGCCCAACCCATACAGCTCCCATTTGCCGAGAGGGTTGATACGGACTGGGGCTTTTCTTTTAGAACGAGATCACCTTCTGATCTCCCGATGCTTTACTTTCTTGTCGAAGGCTCGCCATTCTTCCTTGGTAGGCCCGGATGTGTTCCATGGCCTTCAATCGACGTTCGTCTAGTAGGGCCAATTCGTCATGGCGACTCGAGCCATTCGACCTCGTTGATCCGGCTTTCCAAAGAAGATACCTGAGCGAGGGTATTTCCACTCGATTGGGAGTACGGCTTCCATTCCGTATGTGAGGGCAAAAGGTGTTTCCTCAGCTTGCCGTTCGACCGATGTCTCAGAGCCCCAGCAGTGCTGTGTGTAACTTCTGCCAATCTCTCGCCCGGGATGTACCATCTTCCTGATGATATTTTCCAGAGTCTTGTTTGCCGCTTCGACGGCTCCGTTGGTTTGGGGCCCGTAGGTGATGACTTGTGACGGGTTATTCGGAATTCCGCCAAAGAACTTTTCACATTCCCCTTCGAAGTGGGATCCATTATCTCGAAATGATTTCGACCGGCAACCCGTATCGGCACATGATGTTTTCTTTGATGAAGAGGGCAACTTTCTTTGAATTGAGGATTTTGTAGGATTTTGCAGAGCATCCTTTCCACTTCCTTCGAAGAAATAACCAATCAAGGTCTCTTTAGGCTCTTCCGCAGCTCCCAAATTCACACTCGTCAAAATCTCTTCTGGCAGCTGGGCTCGATTTTCCTCTTCCTGACAACCCGCTTTAAAGATTTTTTTTTTTGTTGTTTGATTTTTTTTTGTTTAATGTGTCTCGTTTCTTTTATCTAATGAATTATTATTAAAAATTTTTTTATTAATTAATTCATCATTAGTGGCAATCAAGGGATACTCGTAAAGGTTCGTCATTTCATTGAAAACAAAAGTGGAATACAAAGGCTTGCTGCGTACTCGTAGTCTTCGTGCGTAAGGCCATCTGACGACCCTAGAGACTCGATCTTAACAGAGAGAGACCGGGAGGACTTGTCCTAGATTGACACAAAGGGACGGGGTACCAATCCAAGCTTGGTGATCATTTCCTCCTTAGTCGCGGACGGCCCGAGAGGTTTTCCCAATTTTTAGCGGCTTTGCTGGGTGGCCTCATGACTCTGAACCGTGGCCGTTTTTGTTTTCCCTTCTCAATTGCCGCTATCATCTCTTGACCGAGCCGAGATCAATCAGTCCGGCACTGACTTCTTCTTCGAACAATTGCCGCATAACTGCACCATCCCAATCATTTGAGGGAAATTCCGTGGCCTTAGCTTTTGGCACCGTCGCCCGAATTCGTGTTTCGATCTTCCCGGGCGTAGGAATAGTGGTTGTGAGCTTCTCGAACTGCTCTACTGTGTCGTGCACGCCCGAAGGTATACTCACTCTTCATGGTAGTGGTAGCCCTGTGTATCTGGTAGGTCCAGAACATTCTACTGACCGGGTTAGCCTCGTTCCTCCGAACTTGTTGAGGCTATCCCGTAGCTTTAGCCATCCCGCCGTAGGAGCGGGCTCGTGGATGTTTCCGGTTGTGTGGGACCCTTTACAAAGTAGTCACCAAATTAGGACCGAAGGGGAGAGATTTGGGATTGTCGGCCGGACCTTTCCCGTGGCGGCTTCAAATCTTTTTCCCTTTGCAGGTCCACCGGGGAGGCCTCATATCCTGTGCCGTGGCGAGTATTCTCGTCCTTTCACTTCGATGAGTTTGAAAGTTCCTTGTTGGCGCTTCCCTGCACCGAGGCCAGTAGATAGCTCATTTTTCTCATCATTTTCAAGACCGTGGGATTTTATCCCGAGTGACCGTCGATCTATGTTGCACACTTGGGCCTCGGGAGGCTCGACCGTGAAGCCCGTTAGCATGTGACCTTCCTCGTCATGTTTGATTTCCGTAATAGGTATTCCGCCCGTATCCGTGCCCTCTAAAGTGACTAAATCCCCGTAAATGGTCGTCGATCCCCATTCGAGACGAATTTCACACACCGGTGGAGGCTTGAGGCGACCCTTCGACTTGGTGCAGCCAAGGTCTTCAAAGCAGGCATTGAAAGTAATCGGGATGTCGATAACCCGGAATTCCACAGTATCAATTTCGTCCAAACCAGAGGTCTAAAGTAGCAACTCCGAGGACTCGCCGGATGTTGAGTCGTAAGCTGACCGTGAGAGAAGAAGGCTTCAAGTCTCGTAGTCTTGATATCAAGCAAGCTCATGATCTTTGGCCGGAAGAATGTTCATTCCGACCCATTATCAACCAGACCCGAGAGGAGGCGTCGTTCATCCACTGGACCGTGATGAAGAGAGGCTCATTATGATCACGCCCCAAATTGAGGGAGGTCGAGATCTCGTGAAAGTGATTATGTTCCCGTAGTGGATGTTTCCAATCACCGTACCACATCATCTGAGTAGCATCAATAGGCACGAGAGCGCGAGCTGTGCTTTCTTCCAGCCTTTCCGCCATGGGGATAAGACGAAGTGAGTAGAGACCAGAGGGAAATGTTGGCCTCGTGTTTGCTTCAACCGGGTGAGCACGGATCCTCTTTTTCGTGGTCCTGGAGTTTCACTGCCTTAGCATAGGGGCGGCGATCTTCTTTTGGTGCTTGGTCCGCGGCCTTCCTATCTCGCTTTAGGATTCCTTGGAAAATTTGCCCGGACGGTCAACAGTTAACTTCCTCCTTCGCCTGTTTCTTGACCGGATTTCTTCAAGGCCGCTGTGGTCAATGGGGAGCCCTTTTCGCTATTGGCCATTGGCCGCGAGCCTCGGCAACGGCGCGGGCCGAGCTTGAGCCGTACCGGCTTCTTCCCGGGCGGCTCCTTATAACCGCTTCCCAAGTCACAAAGCTGGGTTTGGGGTTGTGTTGTTGCCCTCGATGGCCCACGCAGCTAGTGGCGTCCTCCGATTCACTCTCATGGCCGGCCTTGCTCATAGTTATCATGCAACAGAGTCGCTATTGTCTGACTCGGCGGCTTTTCGATCTCATCCCTCGATGGCCCACGTAGTTGTGGCTATCACCTCCATCTCATCGTATATCCTTTTTCTTTCGCCTTGCAGTAGGGCAGCCACAGTGAAGGATAGGCAACGTTCCTTCTGAGCTTGAGGTAGCGGCTCGATAGATCTCGTGTCCAAATAAGGAGCACCCGGGTCCATTGTCGGCCCCGTAGCAATTAGAAAGGCGTCATGTGGACTCATAGGTATGAAGGCCACCGGGGAGACGTTCGTATCGATAACCCTTTTCGCTGATTGTGCATTCGCCGCGCCGAGCGGCCCTGGCCGTGACCCTTACTTGTTACGCCATCCGTTCGTGGGAAAGAAGAAAAGATCCGATAACGTTTACGAATTCTTCATCTTCCGGTCGAAACCCTCCATTTTCGACTCAAATGCTTCAATAAACCCTCTCCATTCACCATTCGTATTCTTATAAGGAACGTTGTGTTCTAGGATTTCGGATATGTATGGATCCGGGCGCGGGCTTTGCTGTCCCTCATCCTCCGGAGTATCCTGGCATCGTCACAAATGCATCTTACAAGTGACACCTCGTAGGGTCCTGTCTCCATTGGTATCTCGATCCGCATTTCCGGCGGTCCTTCATCGTTGCTTGCCGATAACCAACCATCGTGCCCGGCTCCCATGGGCTCATGATCGTTCCTGCATTGTTTCCGGATCGGGGCCTCGCTGACTCTTCACTCGTCATCATCATCGTTATCATTGCCGGAATCTTCTTCCCATACTACCGGATTTCGGCCGAGAGGGAACGACGGCCAAACCTGTTAGGGAAGAGGTGCGTGCAACCGCAGGTTGTCATATGCTCCCATTCCCTAAGTGATGGTAATCGCGATTCAGCCTTCTCCTCCCGTAAATTGCGGGGGAAGAGTGAGAGGGGGTGGCACGTATTTGACACTGTGTAGGATATAGAAGGAATCCTCCTCTTCCGATTCTTCACTGTTCTCTGGATCATATTCGGCTCTCCTAGAGCCAATTTGCAGTGTACTAGCTCCGCATGCTCTTCGGCCTCTTTGCCGATAAGCCCCAAGACGGTGCTCGCCGGAAACTTTCTTGCTCAATCTTTCTTGACTGTTCTAACCATCTTGTATAAATAGTTCTTTCATGTTCGAGCGGAACAGCCCCAGCTTCTTCGGTATCGGCCTTCCCTTCACCCGAAAAATAGCGGGCCTCGTATTCTTGCAAGGAGTCTCCGACATGAGACCAAGATGGGTTGATTCGTTCGATATCCTCGAGGCCGAGGGGAATCCGACCAGATCCTCGACGAGATTGGCCACGGTATTTGGGGACCTTCATCAAGCATCTTCCCGGGCGGGTGAAGATTCTCCGCATTCAATCATATTCACTCGATTATGGTTCCGTGGCAAATGATTTTTGATCGTGTTGGGCCCCTGGCCTTCCAACTTTCCTTGCTCTATTAGCCCCCGAATTGCCTTTTTCAGAGTAAAGCAACTGTCGCCGATGTCCGTGAGCTTGATGAAAGGCACAATACTTTGTAGTATCCACGGGAGCATTCGGATTTCGGGTTGGAAATTCTCCAAAGGCCGCAAAGAAGCCTTCTTTCACCAAATTCCCCCTAAAGATGTCATTCAGGGCATTCCAAAGTTTTCGAGATTTATGACCCGCGGTCCGGGCTCGCCGGTTTCCCCGGGAGCAAAAGGAGTCGTGTTATTACATTCCCGTCCCGCATAGTTAATCATCTCTTTGCCTTTGGCAGAGCAGGGCAAAGTGTTTGCAGGAGGAGCCCGATATCTCGTAGGCAGTGTGCAAGCAGCTGTGGCCGACAGGCCTTTTCAAACTTAGCCGCAGAGTTAACCATGGCCCGCAAGTCTCGAGTATGGGAAGTGACCGAGGGAGGCTCTCGTATGTGGTTTCAAGCATGACCGGAAGATGTCCAGCTTGTTCCTCTTCTAAGGAGGGATGGCCATTTCACCGAGTTTCGCATTCCACCGCCAGAAGTCCCCAACATTCTCATCAGACGCCGCACCGTTGTTTGTAGGTCAACCCTATTTGTTTCCCATTCCAAGTTGGCCTTATATTTTTCTCGTGAAGGCATTGGTAATCTGTCCCATGTAGCCCCGGCTTCAGTGTTTCAAACTAAGAACCACTTTAAGGCACCGGACTTCAAGGATAGATCGAAATAGTCGCCAACCGCCGATTGGTACATCCTTTCGCTTTCATCGCCAAGGTATATGTGTCCAAATGGGTTTTGGGACATGCATCCCATCAAAGAGATCCAGATTTGGCATCACGAATTTGTGGGGCAGTGGGAACAATGGAGTCCGGTCTCAGAGGCCGAAGGCGTACTTCTTGGCGCCGCCCGGCGATCTCGCGCTTTCATTTCCTTGTGTTGTTCCATGAACTGTGCCGATGAGGGTCTTGTGGCGGAACCATGGCATTCAAGCTAGTGGCCGAGCTAGAGAGAGGAGCTACCACCGGAGGCAGACCGTGGAGGGAACGGCCGGTCCGGACGTAGGTGAAAACCTCGTCCCGGCCGAGTTACCCCGGGAGCATGAGTAGGAGCCTCGAGCAAAAGGATAGAACCTCGCGGCTTGCCGTTGATTTTCAACCGGCAAAGTAGGCGGGGCAGCCCCGATGTGGCCTGATAACTTGGATTTCCAGAGTGGGGCCCGTAAGTAGGCTTCGAGTGCGGCCGCCGTCCCGATTGTTGAATTGCGTGGCCGCCAGGCGAAGGTGTGTAACCCGGGTACTGCGGTCCCGGTGATTCTGATGACACCGGACGGAGGCTTCGTAACCCATAGAAGTCCGAGTGAGGAATGGATTTGTGTGAGGAGCAACAACTAGTACTGCTCGAGTGAGGCTCCCGACCGTGGTCCGTAACTGCAAGGCGGCATTCCGAACCGCGGCCGTTGCCGCAAGGTCCTGGATTGATCGGTTCCGAACCGAGGCGGGATCCCGATTAGCCGTGGCATTCCGAGATAGCCCCAACCATGAGAAGACATTCCGTACCGATTTTGCCCCCACCGATTCAGGCCGCTGGCCGCATGGATCCGTGGTCTCGTGGTCGGGAGCCGTCGACCCGAAAATCGAGGAGCACGGGTTCTCGTAGTGGCACCATAGGAGGTGGGCGGCGGCATCCCGGTGTAATCGTGGCGACCGAGAGCGGGCCGCATCCTCGTCTTCTTCCACGGTGAAGGTGCCATCCGGATTGAGGCCGGCGGCCGACCGTGACTCTTAATAGCCTCCATAAGGCCGTTTAGCCGTGCTTCCCGTCGTAACCTCATCTCGTTCGCTAACCGATTCCACCGTTGCTCCGTCCGAGGGGTCCCGGAGGCGGAGTGACGTTATCCCCATCATTACCGGCCGATGCGTACATTCAAACCCGGAGTCTGAGCAAACGGCGAAGCCGACGATGCGCTGACTCTTCCTAACCGATCAAACGGTGACCCGTGCCCGAAACCAAGCTTTGTGCGGAGTCATGGGGAAAGGACACGAAGGTTCGATGTCCGGGAATGGAAGGAGGGTAGGTGTTTGGGCTTTTGGCTCATGCAACATGCAGCTTATTTGTTCACGTTTACTTAAAACATGTTTTATTATCCTAATCGGTTGGAAAAGATTGCTCTTCTTTTTCGCAAACTACTCGATTCCCGGATCGCCGGGCCCCGTCACTACGTCTATAAGCCCCTCGTATTCCACCCGTATTTCGACCTCCCAGGTGGACATGCCCCGGCGAGGGTCCTATAGGGCAAGCGGGTCCCACCGACCGAAAGAAAAACGATCCTAAAAGTCCGGCGGGTAATCGAGTCTTAACGAGCATTCGATGTAAATTACGGACAAAGCCGACGTCGAAAGTCAAGATCATGTCCGAGGGCTCGACAAAAAGTCGGCATGATTTGACCGATAAGCGTCCACGATTGATCTTGACTTGTCGTCGCTAAGCCGTAATTAGGCATGGAATAGTCATTAATCCTTGATGACTCAAAGGTCAATGCCGGGAGTCGTTGTATAATTTGTGCCGCCGTAGCCGAAGTCAAGGCGCCTGGCCAATATCTTGGTCAAAGTCTCGCGGCGGAAAACCGGCGTAACTTCGACCGATTAGGGACCCGAAAGATATTGAGTCGGTATGCCGACAAAGGCTTGAAAGGAAAGGTCTATACACTGACAGGCATGACACGCACTGCACTAAAAACCAACCGGGTCTCTGACAAAGTGTGTCACTGACAAGTGCATGGTCGACACGAGGCTCCACGGGATGTTTGGGTAGTCCCGTGCTCATCCGAGAGGCGTAATAAGACCAAACGGACCGCGACAAGGATTTCCCTGTTAAGGACGTAGTGTGCAGGTACGGTCACGTGCGCGTAGTGTGCAAGCAGTCTATATTCTTTTTCTGAGTAAAATAGAGATTTTTTATGTGTCTTAAAAATATGATGCATGATTTTTTTTTTGGAAATTTTCTTTTTTTTTTTGAAAATCCTTTTTTTTTTTTTTTGAAATTTTTAATGAGCACATAAGCACGAAAATTCCGACAGTTAGGGACATTATTCCGACAGTCAAAATTTTGACTTTCTCCGAGGCGGCCAAAACAACATGAAAACTGGCAAAATCAACACACACACAAAAATGATTTTCAAAGCCGGACGGAAGCTTGACCCTCAAAAGCTTTTTTTTTTTGAAAACGGTGATACCGGTACGTGGGATTGTTAGACCACAATTTATCCCCGACTCGTGTTAGGAGGCGATAACGGGAAATTTAGTGGTTTCCACCAATATACCAAATACCATTTTTTATTAAAAGCTTAGTCCCCAAATGAGTCGCCACCGTGATGATGTGTTGCCTTTTCGCGGAAAAATTCGATTTTTGCGTTTCTTTGAAAAACCAAATAAAACCGGAAAACGGAGTCGCCACGCCATTTTAATTTTGAAGGCCAAAACTTTGAAAAAGCCCGAGATCAGAGATTTAGGTTCGGAGGTCATGTTACGCGTCGGGAAGGACGTTAGTGTGCACCCGACGCGCCTCGTAAAACGAGTCTTCCAAGCTGAAAATCATTTGTGTGTGTGTGTGTGTGTGTGTTTTGGCCAAAATAAGTTGAAACTCAGAAAAGTAAAAATTGGGATATCTTTTAAGACTTTAAACTGATCCCATGATTTTTTGGAAGATTTTTGGATTGAGATTTGGTACTCAAAAGACCTTTTGAAGTTGAGAGCCATTTCTGCCAGAATGAAAAAGGCAGTGGACCTTTGATTTTGAAAGGGATTCAAGGGTCTTAAAACTTCATAATCTGGATAAACTCAGAGAATGAAAGTTGTTCTAGACACCTTAAATAAAGTTTGTGCGAAGGAATTTTCCATTTTGGAGAAGATTTGAGGGGTCAAAACCTTCTGGAAACCTCAGATATGAGATCTGGATTCCCAGAAGCTGATGAACTAGCCTCTGAAAGAAAATTTGAAAAGAGGAGTTTTACTCACCCAAAAAATAAAGTAAAAATATGTCTGGAAAGCTCTGGATGTTGGCTACAAAAAGTGTTTTGTAGTCAACACCAAACTCCAAGTTCATCTGTGTCCAAAAATTAAGACCATGGACTGAGGTCTGAGAAAATTGCTACTGGACAGCAACTTCTCAAGAAAGAAAATATGATTTTAAGGGGGGTTTTGCATCCATGCTTGTCCCCATTTCCCTAGGTTTTGGTTAGTGATCACTAGACATTTTAGTGGTGAATCAACTATACCAAACCATCCTTGGGGTACATTAGGACTAAGCATTTCATTTGCTTGGGGAGGGGGATTTTACCCTTTGAAATCAAGATTTAGTGCTTGAAAATGGTTTTTTAGGGTTTTGAAAGTGCATTTTGCAAGTAAGCAAGAAAAGCTTTGAAAATAATGTTGATCTTTGTAGAAGATCATCCATGGAGATGGTCTTCCATGGTGATCTTCTTAGATCTAGAGAAAGAAGATGGAAGAACTACATTTTGTAGTTTGAAGATGCATGCATGGATGAGATTTAGGGTTAGGAAGAGGAGGGTTTACCAATCTTCCTTGTGTTCTTGAGTGTTTGGCTTGAGTGTATGAGTGTTTAGGGCTTGAATATGAGAGTGAGTGGATGAGTATGAGTTGGGAAAGATTGGAGAGAAAAAGGTGACAATTCTTGTGAATTCTCACTGTTTTCTCTCTATATTTCGCCAGAGGTTCGGTGCAATTGTGTTCTTCCTCTTTATTTTTGTGACTGGAGGGCTCAATTTATAGCCCTCCTGAGATGACAATCCCATCCGCGCGGACAAGTCCAGCAAACAGGCACTCGTTCATTAAATGCAATTCACTTTGGACAAGAAGAATAATCTTTTTCAAAATTCAAATTAGGCAAACAGCTTTATGTTTCCAAAGATTGCTATATTTGGTTTTCTTCTTTTGTTTTTCTTTTTGAGATTCTTTTTAAGGTTTAACCTTAAATAACAATGCCCATTTTACCCTCACTTTGTTAGAAATGTTAGGATAGTTAGGAATTGTTAGAAATGTTATAACTTTCGTTAATTTTCTAACGAAAATTCTAACAAGCTCAAATTGGAGCACTTACACAAACCTCAACTTAGGTTCATACTCCTGAACTCAGTTCCCATTTAGGTTCATACCCCCTCAAAAGAAATTCCCGGCAGTTAAACGTAAGACCGACTTCCCGAGAAAGTTAACGGAATCCTGCTTCTTTCATCAAAATCATTCCCGGCAGTAAAACGTAAGACCGAGTGCCCCGAGAAAGTTAACGGAATCCTATTTCTTTCATCAAAATCGTTCCCGGCAGTAAAACGTAAGACCGAGTGCCCCGAGAAAGATAACGGAATCCCGTATCTTTCATCAAAATCATCCCCGGCAATTAAACATAAGACCGAGTGCCCCGAGAAAGATAACAGAATCCCGTATCTTTCATCAAAATCATTCCCGGCAAGAAACGTAAGACCGATTTCCCCCGACAAATACGTCTGTTTTTTCCTCAAAGAAGGCTATCGAAATCCTCAAATGAAGTTAACGGAATCCCAAAAGCCACCGTAATCTCGAGTAGATTTCGAACTACGACCGGCTTGATTCCCACTAGGGATACGTAGGTAGCCTATCATTAGGTCCACCACTCGACCAAAGACTTCCGTCATCCTTCTAAGCAGCAGACATAAGACCGAAGTCCATCTATCCCAAATCATCAAGGTTCGAGGCACCTAAAACGCCATCTCCAAGGTTCGAGGCACCTAAAACGCCATCTCCAAGGTTCGAGGCACCTAAAATGCCATCTCCAAGGTTCGAGGCACCGAAGACGCCATCATCAAGGTTCGAGGCACCTAAGACGCCATCGCACACAACACTGTGAAAGCGATAAATCGCAATTATCCCCAGAGCGGATATACAATTTCAGTCATCAGACCGAAAATGGTCACTCCTATCCCCAGCAGAGCGGATAGCCCTCAGACCGAAACTGATCATCTCTTATCCCCAGCAGAGCGGATAGCCATCAGACCGAAAATGGTCATTCATATCCCCAGCAGAGCGGATATACAATTTCAGCCATCAGACCAAAAATGGTCACTCCTATCCCCAGCAGAGCGGATAGCCCTCCGATCAAAATGATCATCTCTTATCCCCAGCAGAGTTTCTCTCCAGCAACCAACTGCAGAACTCGCTCATCAGGTTCGAGGCACCTAAAACGCCATCACCCCAGGGTCAAAGACCCGAACTACGACTGGCTTGATTCCCACTCGGGATACGTAGGTACCCTATTAAATAGGTTCAGCCACTCGATCACTTGATCATCCTGTCAAATTTGGAGCCTTACTCTTATCGACGACCCCGCTTCCTTCGAAAGCACCGTCGCCGAGGGGCTACTGTAAGTGCTCCAATTTGAATTGGTAGCTTTTTCGTTAGAAAGTTAACGAAAGTTTTAACATTTCTAACATTCCTAACAAACCCTAACCTTTCTAACAAAGTGAGGGTAAAGTGGGCATTGCCACTTAAGGTTAAGCCTAGAAAAGAATCTCAAAAAAGCCAAAAACCAAAGATAGAAACTTCTGGAACAAAACCGGCCGATTAATTTGAATTTTGAAAAGATTTTTCTTCCCGTCCAAAGCCTCGAGCCGTAATTAATGAACAAAGTGCACGCCGACGATACCCTCCGCGCGGACATGATTGAGGATTTCAGAGGGCTATAAATTGAACCCTCCTCTCTCGCTTTACACAACACAATTTGATCATAGCAACGAAGTTCGGGCGAATATAGAGAGAAAACGGTGGGAATCCCTTGATTGCCACCATTTTCTCTTGAATCTTTCCCAATCTCACTCCAAACACAAATCCAAACATCAAACCTTGATACTCCTCAAGCCAAACACCAAATCTTGATACTCCTCAAGTCAAATTCCAAGCCTAGGAAGATAGGGTGTCACCATTGGTAAAACCCTCCTTCTCAAAACCCTAAAATTCACTTTTGACTTCTTGTTCATCTTGTTCTTCTTACTTGGATCTACTTGATGTTTAGTTTAACTTGAGTTTTGACCCAAGATGGTCATCTTGAAGTTCATCTTCATGAATGACCATCTCAAATGGTCTATATTTTAAATCTCTAAATTGATTTTTTCTCTTTAATTTCTTTTCTACAAAATATCCCCTTTCCCTTTGCAAAGGACATGTTTAAACCCCATAAATTCCCCAAGGATGACTTGAATATGATAACCACTCAATAAAAAGTAGTGGTATCAAGTCTAGGGATGAAAATGGGGTGAACATAGATGCAAATCCCCCAAAAATCACATTTTCCCTCAAGAACATCTTGCTGTCCAGTAGCATTGTTCTGGGACCTCGGTCCATTTTCTTATTTTTTGGACCCAGTAAAACTTGGAATTGGGTGTTGACTACAAAACACTTTTTGTAGCCAACATCCCGATCTTTCCAGAAATATTTTTATTTTATTTTTTGAGTAAGTAAAACTCCTTTTTTCAATTTTTCTTTTAGAGGCCAGTTCATCAGCTTCTGGAAATCCAGATTTCACATCTGAGATTTCCAGAAGGTTTTGACCCCTCAAATTACTTCCAAAATGGAAAGTTTCTTTGCAGAAACCCTATTTAGGGTGTTTTAAGCAACTTTCATTCTCGGACTTTCCCCAGATTCTGAGGTTTTGAAGCCTTTAAGTCCATTTCAAAGTCAAGGGTCAACTGCATTCTTTCATTCTGGCCAAATTGCTTTTCAAATCCAAAAATCTTTTGAGTGCCAAGACTTAATCCAAAAATTCTCCAAAAAATCATGGGATCAGTTTAAAGTCTTAAAAAGAGATCCCAATTTTCACTTTTCCCAGTTTCAAATTATTTTGGTCAAAACACACACACACACACGCACACACAACAAAAGGATTTCAAATGTTTGGAAGACTCGTTTTGCGAGGCGCGTCGGGTGCACACTAACGTCCTTCCCGACGCGTAACATGACCTCCGAACCTAAATCTCTGATCTCGGGCTTTTTTCAAAGTTTTGGCCCTTAAAATAAAAATGGCGTGGCGACTCCGTTTTAATGGCACATCGTTACAACTTCATTTTCCGGTGTTCACCAAACACCGAAAAATGTCAAACACCGATAAATGCATTTATCAGTTATAAACAACTAATAAACACATTTATCAATGTAAAATGCATTTATCTGTCAAATAACTGATAAATGCATTTATCTGTCAAAACTACTTTTCTTTGAAAAAGAAAAGTAATTTTATTAATATCACATTTTACATGTTTTTTTTATATATAAATAACATTTTTTTTGAGATAGTTTCTGATAAAAACCATAAAAAAAACATCTTACTCTCACAAATTTAAAAAATCAAAAGAACCAGATTGTTGTGACTTACAACTATTTTTACGTTTGGATGTAAGCTGCATAATAAGTAGAGTCAAGGACTCTAAACCCCATAGTCCAGATTAAAAACCCATATTAACCCATTTGAGATGAAAATGTCACCAAAACCCACGCCTAACGGAACAAGACGGCAGCTAATATTCCGTGAACTACCCGTCATCAAATCCTTTCCGTGAAATACCCTTTTTGCTGAATCGTCCGACTCAACTCCTTCTCGCTCCTCTTCCTTTATCGTACACAAAACCCTCGACGGCCATTGAAATCCACCAAGCACCTTGAAAACATCAATCATCGGGTCATTCGGCGAGGATCTGTTCTGGTCACCGGTCGGCGCTCCGGTGAAATCGATTCGAGGCTGAGTTCTCAAGCACAAGAAGAAGAGGAGCTGCTCTTTGGATGAGACGACGGCGGCGGCGGGAGATATATCAGTACCGGAGCGCTGGTGATCGACGCCATCATGGGTGGTGATTGTGGGCAGAGTCTGGCGTCGAAAAACATGGTTGCGCCTGAGAACGAACAAGAGTTGGGTGATGAGGGCTACAAGTGAAATCACAAAGATGACTGATAGAGCTGTTCCAGTGTCCTATAACTCTTGCTATAGGACCTGTTCTAGTGTGATTTTAATTTCTAGGTTACTTGCTTCATATTGTTTGTGTTTGATAATGTGGCAAATAATCTATTATATGTCCTATAACCATTGCTATAGGAGCTGAAATAGTGTTCTTTTAATTTCGAGGTCACTTGCTTTATTTTGGTTGTGAATTTGTTTGTTTGAAATAGATGTTAAATTTTGTTATTATTTGTTAATGTGGTAAAGGACCTGTTCCATGTCCTATAACTCTTATAAAATGAATATTTTTTTACTCAGAATTTTTGATTTTTTTGATGAATAATTGATGTTCGTTCCGTCTCAATTTTATTTACTTTTCATCACTTTCTTTGTTACTCATCTCGACCCGTCTTTGTAAATCAAGTTGCAGGTCCTATATCACTTGCTATATGACCATTCAAAGCTATAAGCCCTTTAATTGGTCCTATAGCAATTGTTATAGGATCTGTCAATATCATATACATAGCTATAAGACCTTTGAATGGTCCTATAGCAATTGGTATAGGACCTGTCAATATAGCATAGGTATATGATTTTTTGAGGTCCTATATCACTTGATATAGGACCATTCAAAGGTCTTATAACTTCGTATATGATGTTGTAAGTCCTATACCAGTTGCTATAGGACCATTCAAAGGTCTTAATGCGTTGGTATAAGATTGTGTGAGGTCCTATATCAACTGGTATAGGACCTGGCAACATCATATACAAAGCTATAACTCCTTTAATTGGTCCTATAGCAATTGTTATAGGATCTGTCAATATCATATACAAAGCTATAAGACATTTGAATGGTTCTATAGCAATTGGTATAGGACCTGTCAATATCGTATACAAATGGTATAGGACCTTTCAAAAGCATATGCAGACGATGTTTGATAAAGGAGTAATTAGCAAGACATATGAAGACGATGTTGTCTCGACGTATAGTGGGAAAATGATACATGACATTTTATCAAGTCCACATTGTCCTCATCATTCATAAATTAAACATCTTAGTTTCTTTTTGGATGGAATGATAAACATTGGTTGTTGTTGAACAGTTTAATTGTATATTTGTTAAATGTTGGTTAAATATATTCCAAATATCATATACAAAGCTATAAGACCTTTGAATGGTCCTATAGCAATTGGTATAGGACCTGTCAATATCATATACAAAGCTATAAGCCCTTTAATTGGTCCTATAGCAAGTGGTATAGGACCTGGCAACATCATATATAAAGCAATAAGACTTTTGAATGGTCCTATAGCAATTGGTATAGGACCTGTCAATATCATATACAAAGCTATAAGCCCTTTAATTGGTCTTATAGCAACTGGTATAGGACCTGACAACATCATATACAAAGATATAAGCCCTTTAATTTGTCCTATAGCAACTGGTATAGGACCAACAATAAAATATTAAAACACTAATAAGAGGTCTTATAGTAACAGGTATAAGACCTATTATTAGTCATACACAAATTGTAAGAATAATAACACCTGGTCTTATACCATCAAAAACAACATAAACAACAACATTAATAAGAGGTCTTATAGCAAAAGGTATAAGACATGCTATAAGTCATCTACAACATCATAAACAACATATCTTATATCTATAAGATCACTTGATGTTCTTATACAACAGTACCAACAATAGATTCATATAAATTAAATTGATTGAAACCGGTGTCGAATGGTTGACCGCCGCCTTGTGAATAAAAAATGGTGGAGTCCAAAATCAATGCAAGCCTTCCATCTTCACCCTTCAATTCAAATTAATTCCACCCAAAATTAGAAGGAAAACAAATTAGGAATTAACACAAATTCGGAACTGCTAATTTTATAGGCATATCTCATTCTCTAAATCCCTTCACAAAAAATTGAAACAAACTGTCATTCGCACATTCTCTCTTCTTTTGCAGTTGCATTATAAGATAATTAATTTTTAAGGAAATCAAAGAAACCCTCAGTTTCTATTGATATTTTTGAACATCATAATAGAAAGTTTAAACTAATTTCAATATCTTCATCTACTTCATGAACACTAGCACATCAATCTAACACACAAACCAAACGTGAATTCAGTAAAAAGAATAACATAATCAACCACTAAAATCAAATTGCTCAAAACCAAGCAAAACATACCTGAAAAGAAATTGACGATTGAGATTAGAAACTTCAATTCTAATCCACCAGCACCAACAACCAAATCACGCGCATATTCTTGAAGATCATTTCTCAGCTGCAATTCAACACAATACCAAAATTTAAGACATGCGCACTAGGGGTGGACATGGTTCGGTTTGGTTCGGTTTGGAAAGAATTTGAAGACCAAACCGCTAGTACTCGGTTTGGGAAAATTCCAAACCAAATCGAACCATAGAAAATTTCAAACCAAACCAAACCAAACCACCTCGGTTTGGTTCGGTTCGGTCTCAAACCACGGTTTCATAAACGGTTCAAACCGTGGTCCGAACTGCGGTCTAGACCGCTATCCGAACTACAAACATGTCCAACTAAAAGCGTTGCTCTTTACATATTTTTTTTTATCAAACTAGCAATCATATATATTAAACATAAAACACAAATACTACTATCCAAATAGGAATGAATTTTAGTAAACTGAAAGTTCATTGTTCTAACAAGTACAACAAAAGAAACCATCTCAAAACAAATTACAAGACATTGTCTAAACCGCGGTTCGGTCTGAATCGGTTTGGTTTGGTTCGGTTTGGTTCGGTTTTGAGGTTTCAGACTGCGAGCTGAACCGAACCACACGGTTTATTAAATTTTCAAACCAAGCTAAACCATTTATAGAAAAAAACCAAACCAAACTGCGTGATTTGGTTCGGTTCGATCTCAAACCGCGGTTTGAACCGAACCATGTCCACCCCTAATGCGCACCAATTGTTTGTAAAAATTCCTCAAAGAATAGAGTAGAGAGAGGTGATTACTTCGATGAGGCTCGAATGTAGGGGCGACTAAGTGGCTGGAGCGGAGAAGGAGCTTATCGAGGTCTCTTGATCGGCTGGGTTGCTCAGTGGAGTCCGCCATTGGAGAACTCTTGAGTGGCTCGATCGGTGCAAGCACGGAGACAACACTGGGCGTTTGGTTGCCAAATCATTTGGTCTGTTTGGTCCAACTGCCCCACCCACCGCCGTTGTGGCCGATCCCGATTCCTTCGCCGGAGGTAACTTCTCTGGTCGCCGTATCTTTCGGCAGGTTTGAGGCAATGGAAGAAGGTTTAGGTTAGAAGTTAACGGCGTTTAACTTAATTTTGGCCGGTATATGATTATTGGGGTTTAAAGGGATTTTGATTTGAAATATAAAAGGGGGTTGTTTTTTTAAATTTGGAATGGGTTTTGATGGGTTATGATTTGAGATTTGGGGGTAAAGAGGAATTTTTCCTAATAAGTACTCCCTCCACCCCTAAATGTTTGTCCCATTTGACTTTTCAAACATTTTAATTTAGTGATTTTGAAGCTTTAATTTTGGTTATTTTTGCGAACGCTTTGAAAATTATTGATAATATACACCGCCGTTATGTAATACTCCGTCCCTAAATGTTACAAGTTTTGAAAATTTAGTGATTTTGAAGCTTTAATTTTGAAAATGAGACTAACTTTTTGAGACAAAGAAAAAAAGGAAATGGGACAAACATTTAGGGACGGAGGAAGTAAAAGGTTAATATTTAATTATGTATTGGTGGATTATCCATGTTAGTGAAAACGGAAAGATCCAGCAGACAATAATACTCTTAATACAACGAGAAGAACATGAAACTCTTACCCCCTTATTTTGCCTCTCAGAAGTTAATTATCAACTTCCTTCCAACCCCACCTTCTTTGCATTTCACTCAATCCCCATTGAACCCAACCTCCCCCTCCCCCTCATTTATATATATGATCCATGTACGTATCATCATCTAATAAGCTGATCATATAACCTCCGTTCTCTCTCTCTCTCTCTCTCTCTCTCTCTCTCTCTCTCTCTCAACACAGACGCAGAGATTCAATGGGGATTATATCACTGATCACAGGATGGCCAGGGAAAAGTGGGTTCGGATCAGCTTCAACAGCTGAACAAGTTACTCAAGGCATTGATGCTTCAAACCTCACAGCTATTATCACCGGTAAACATTTCTTACACCACACACACATGTGTGTGTTCATAATATACATATTTCATGGTTGTGAAAATTTTGTCTTACTTTGATTATAATCACCAACTTAATTAAATTTATACGGAAAAAAAATTATGAAATTTTAATTATCCTCGTAATATAAAATAAATTATGATTCTTTCCTAAGAATGAAGATTTTAATTTTATATGCATATATCGTATTGCCAAAAATTACCTCAAAAAGTGAAAGCATTAATGCATTACAAAATAAGTACTCCATCAGTCCCGCCGCAGTTGACTCTCAATTTTAAACTTTATAGAATTATAAATTACTGTATTTGTTTGTACTTCTATAAATTTAAAATATTTTTATCAATTTATGTATGACTTTTATGGAAATAATAAATTAATTTCATGTTATTTTTAATGTATCCCCCTCAAGTTATACCTTCCAACTGTCAAGTTAGTTGGATTCATTATTTTCACAGTCGAAAAGTACTACTCCCTCCGTCCCAGACCAAGGGTCCTCAAGGGGGATTTCACGCTTCTTAAGATTTTTTTTTTAAAGTGGGTAGAAAATTTTATGAGAGAGAATGTAAAAGTTAAATGTGTGGTAGGTAATAGGAGAGAGAATGTAAAAGTTAAATGTGTGGTAGAGAATAGGAGAGAGAATGTAAAAATTAAAAATATTTAATAGGAGAGAGAATGAGTGGGAGGAATAGTAATGGTTTTTTTGTAAATATATGGAGATGATAAGGGTATAAATATATGGAAAACTTTCCATTTAAGGAAAGGGACTCTTGTTCTGGAACGGACCAAAAGGGAAAGTAGGACTCTTGGTTGGTCTGGGACGGAGGGAGTACAATTTTTAAAAAATAATATCTGAAACAAATGTACTACTTCCGGTCCAATAACCAACCGTCGTTTTTTTACTTAAATACGTTTGATCCACAAAATAATTATCATTTTTTTAGTTAAAAAGTAAAAACATTCAATTTTCAAATTTATTTTTACATTAAAACTTGGATCATTGTATATTGAGTGAAGCAATGTAACAAAGATAAATAATAAATAAAGATAAATTTGGTAGTTTGATCTAGGGTTGTACAAAAAATTCATGGAATCGGATCGGACCAATAGAACCTGACCAGATCAGTAAAAATCGGATCAAAAAATAGTATTGGTCTGCTCCTGGTTCCAAATTTTTATGAAATCGATTATTTGATCGATTTTAATTTTAAAAAAATATTCACAAATATATCGAAACCGGATCGAAATATATATATATATATATATATATATATATATATATATATATATATATACTACTTCGATCGATAGGAATTCTTGAAATAATTAATTTTCTTTGGCCAGTTTTATTGTCAAATAGTCCTTATGTTTCTTCTAGCTAGTTAAGTTTTTTAGTTGTGCTCAAGTGGTTGAACATGAAACTCTTCTTTTCTAACTGTTGATTTTGTTATTGTAATTTAGTTCTTAAATATACTTGCTTGTATAGACAGCCATATACTCCCTTCGTCCCGAAATATTGTTCAGCAATTTGGTTCTTAAATATGTTTGCATGTACTCCCTCCGTCCTGGTAGAAATCGCACGGTTACTGTTTGCGCGGAAATTAAGGAAAAAAAATAATGATATAAATGTTGTGAGTGTAAAAGTAAAATAGAAGAGAGAAAATAGTAAATTATAATGGTGTTGTGAGTATTAAAATAATGTATGAGAGAAAATGAGTGGAGGGAATAGTAAAGATTCTTTGCCATTTTAGGAAGTGTGCAATTTGTAACGGGACGCCCAATGAGGAAAGTGTGCAGTTTGTAGCGGAACGGAGGGAGTATATTTTGTTATTGTAAATAATTATATTATATTGTAATTTGTAGAACCGGTGGAACCGGGCCGAAATCGGACCATTAGAACCGGACCATTGAGACCGGTCTTATAATGTAATGGTCTGGTCCTAGTCCTAAATTTTTACAGAATCGAAGTATTTGATCCGATCCTGATTTTTTAAAATTTTGACAATAATTGGACCAATCCGAACCGTGAACACCCCTAGTTTGATCATTAAAGTGTAGTAATTAATAATTGTTTTTCTTAAAACCGATGAAATTGCCAAAAGCGATAGTTATTTTTTACCGAAGGGAGTATATACTTACTTCGTTCCATTCGAAAATGCACAAATTTTCATTCAGAGTGTCACATTTAAAAAGCTAAATTGTGAAAAATAATAATTAATTTTTTATTCATTTGAGTCAATTGTCATCCTCACAATAACTATTCACTTACTATTCTTACGCCACTCTTTCTCTCCGACCTCATTTTTCATACCCACAACACTTACTTCACTATACACTATTTTTAATATTTAGGCTCCGTTTGTTTAACGTAAAACATTTTCCGGAAAATAATTTCCGGCAAAATGTTTTCCGAAAAATGAATATGTTTTTCGGAAAATAAGATAAAAATGAAGTTTTCCCCATTTTCTGGTGCGAAACAAACACCAGAAAATGAGGAAAATGTTTTCCAAAAAATATTTTTCCCCAAACAAACGGAGCCTTATACAGTATCAATTTTGTGTATTTTCGAATATTACAAAGAAAATATAAATTTATTTATGTTAATGTCGAAACTGAACTTCTTCTCGATTTTTAAAAGGAACAAAAAGCTTTATGAATTTTAGGATTGCGGACCACAATATTTTCTACAGAATTCTCCAGTCCCCGAGAAGAGATCTAAGGCTTGCGTATCAATGTAGTTAGGTGTGTTTATTATAAATATATAATATATTTTTTATTTCAAAATAAATATTCAAGAAACTATAAATGGTTTGGAGTTTGTCATACTAATATATTGTCTGATTATACATTGTTTTAGTAAATGGTTTGTTTCTTTTTTTTTTTTTACAATCTCCTATGCCGGGAGGTGAGGAGATGGATCAAACTAGTTTGTCACTCATCGAGGATGATGCCTGACTTTATCACTAATTGTGTTAAAACCTGTTATTTTCTGTAATTAAATGAACCTAATTGTTATATACATATATATATATAAACGATATGCATATATGCCCTTAAACCATTTCAATCTTATAACATTATAAGTATAAAGTAGAATATTGAAATTGGCAAGGGTGATTAAGTAACTTCACACAAAAAATATATTTTTTTCAGTTTTTTTTTTCAATATTTATTTAAGAATAAAGAGAATGAAAACTAGTAATGACAAATAATAATAAAAATTCATGAATATACTTAAGCTTATATTTAAAAAAAATCAAAATTCAATCAGTTGTCCAAAATAGGCGTACTCCCTAATTTCTGAAAAAATAGTCTCACTCTTTTAGCTATTAATTTGATCAAATTTTGATTAAAGATCTATGAAAAATAATCTATTAACACTACTATTAATAATATTTTTTTTTAAATAATTAAATTAACATAAATTATTGATCAAAATTAAATAAAATTAAATATAAAAATAATATGGTTTTCTTTTTCTAACTAAGGGGCAATCAAACCCCCTCTCCTTTTCTTTAAATATACTAACTTAGCACTACATAATTTTAAAAATATTGAATTGCAATTTTCCCTCCCCCCCTTTATATTAAAAACAAAGACAATATTAAATTTTTGTCCTCCTTTAAACTAGATTTTGGTGTTATATTATAACATTTTATATTCAAAATAATTTATGCCCCATTAAAAATATTTTCTGACTCTTCCACTGGTTAGGATAGTATAATATGTATTGATAGTTCAATAATAATTTTAGAATTTCTTTAAAATATATATTTTTTTTTTACAATTCGACACCCGTTGCACCACTAATCCACAAGGTTAATATGTATTTCCTCCCTTTCAAAATGAATGTCAATTTTTTTTTTAAAAAAAATTGGCTTTTCTTGCATTTATTTAGGAACAAAAGTAAACGATTGACCAATGAAAGTGGGAGGTCAAGTCTATCCCATTTGCATGATAGAATAAATCCAACTCATTCAGTCCATATAAGATTTCCTAGTTAAGTCAATTTAATTGGGCTAGGACCACTATCATTAATTTACTATAAATAAAACAGTCAATTATGGACCTACAATTTATTAAATTTTGTACCATGTGATATCCATCAATATTCCCCTCTTCTCCCGACATTGTACGAATAGCTAACCAAAATATATAACTACTAAAAATGATGAACTTACTCCGTCTGTCCCACAAATGTATGCACTTTTTGTGTCGATGCAAAAATTAAGGTAAAAGGTGATAAAGGTGATGTGTTGTGAGCGTAAAAGTAAAATAGGAGAGAGAATGAGTGGAGAAAATAATAAATTTGAAAAGTATTGTGAGTAGAGAGAAGTGAGTCTCATTTTCATTTTGAAAAAGTGCAAATTATTGTGGGACGTCCAAAAGAGATTTTTTTTGCATATTATCGTGGGACGGAGGGAGTATATATTTTGAACCCTTTTCATTTTGTAGGTATATATTTTGCACCCCTGTTTATTTATGCTAAATTTGAATAACTCAATTATTATATTTATTCCCAAAATATCCTTGACCGCTTTTTGAAATTTTCTAGCTTCGCCACTAACCGACATTTATGCAATATTTTGCAGGAGGGGCAAGTGGAATTGGATTAGAAACAGCAAGAGTGTTGGCACTTAGAAAAGCTCATGTTATAATTGCAGCAAGAAACATGGAAGCTGCAAATGAAGCTAAACAACAAATCCTCCATGGAAATCAATCTGCCAAAGTTGATCTTCTTAAACTTGACCTTAGTTCTTTGAAGTCAGTCAAAGCCTTTGCTGATGACTTCTTGGCTCTTAATCTTCCCCTTAACATCTTAATGTAACAACTCTTTATCTCTCTCTAAAAAATAGAAGGAAAAAAAAAAAACTCGATAATGTTTTCGACTAAGTATATATGGCTTGATGTTTTCAGAAATAACGCGGGGATTATGTTTTGCCCTTATCAACTCTCGCAAGATGGAATTGAGATGCAGTTTGCTACAAATCATCTCGGTGGGTACTAAAACGCGATATGTCATTCATAATTTTTTTATATTTCAGTGTTTAGCAATTTTTTGTAAGATTTTGAATAAGTTTTATAAATATTTTTGAATAATTCTCAGGTCATTTTTACATGACAAACTTGCTACTTGACAAAATGAAGGATACTGCTAAAACTACTGGGATTGAAGGTAGGATAGTGAACTTGTCCTCTGTAGCTCATATTCACACCTATCGCGGAGGGATAAATTTTGAGAAGATCAATAATAAAAATAGGTATTACCCTTCAAATTTCTTCGGTGTGTGCTTGTGTGTGCGCGAGTTTCTTTCTTTTTTTTTTTTTTTTGAATAAATGATTTTGTGATATTGGCTGAATTCAGTTATTCAGACAAAAGAGCATATGGGCAATCCAAACTGGCAAACATATTGCATGCCAACGAACTCTCTAGACGCTTAAAGGTGGATTTTGGTGTTTGAATTACTCGAGAATATTCATGGCAAACGCCTTTTTTCGCTGACGTTTCTGCCCTTGAAAAAATGCAGGAAGACGGAGCGAATATTACAGTGAATTCAGTGCATCCAGGTTTAATTATGACAAATCTCTTTAAGCATTCCGCCGTCCTGATGAGTAAGTATTGATTTAAAATTCAGGAATTTAGTCGAAAAATCGATATAACAAGCTCAGAAATATATGGAGTTACCAAGTTTTTTTTTTTTTGGGCAGGGTTCTTGAAGTTCTTCTCTTTTGTCCTATGGAAGAATGTACCACAGGTTATCTAATTCATGCTTTTCTGAAGTAAACATACATTTATAGTTATACCCTTTTAGTAACTTTTTCGGTCATCTTTATTACCATTTTACCCTCATCGATTAACTTAACGTGCATCGCTCTCCTATTTTTGTAACATCAGAAAGTGTTCACGATGCACACGAAGATTTATAATAGTGACGATTCACTTATCTTAATTTGTATGTCGGGTCAAATATGACGTTTTTTAATATTGTCAGGGGGCAGCAACAACATGTTATGTGGCACTGCATCCAAACTTGAAGGGTGAAAGTGGAAAGTATTTTTTGGACTGCAATGAGTCCCCTCCAAGTTCATTTGCAAGAGACACTGTTTTGGCCAAAAAGCTTTGGGATTTCAGCAACAAACTGGTTAAGTCCTCTTCAAATAACTGAACAAATCCTTCTACTTATTGCCTGCCGATTCTAGTCTAAAAATGCCCAGAAGTTGTTATTTTCATGAGAATATTTGCAATCTGATAAGTATTAGCAGTTGAAACCGCGTTTTTTTTTTTTTTATCAGAGTGTGTTGGAATTGAATTCTTTTCGTTTTCCGTAAAATGTTTTTCTCTATATATATATAGTGAATATGGATTGAAACTGGATTTACATTTTCACTTCACTATGTGATGATTTCTGAAAAAAAAAACATGAAGTTTAGGACATAAGTAACTTGTAATGTGTTAGCATTGTTCTCTAAATCAAATTCAAAGAATTTACATAATAAACATAATGGAATCAGAATCTTAGATCATAGCAGTTTAAATAAACTTTAGAATAAGATAACAAATGATTATGTAATATATATATATATATATATATATATATATAATTGTTTGTGGCTGTGTGGTATGTGGGGTCCTTCCCAAGATTAATGATTTATTGAAAAGTACTTGCCAAAATAATCAAGTTTTGTGAAACTCGCTAATGCTAATATCGTCGAGTTTAGCAAGAAAAAGGGTAAGCATGTGCTACTGTCAGTAGCGAGTTTCACAAAACTCGCTAATAGGAATAGCGAGAAAAAAATGTAAACTCGCTACTTCTAGCGAATTTCACCGAATTCGATTTTTTGCAAATACTTTTCAATCAAGTACTGTCAATTAGAAAAAAAATTATTTTAAAAAGAATTAAATGAGAAAAAAATCCAATAATAATACTCGATCCAATTAAACTCATTTTCACTGACAGTACTTGAAGGAGAAACCTATTTCAACTAGAAATGTACATCAAAATAAAAAGACAAAAAATTAAGAAATTTGACCAATCCACAAAATATGGAGTCAAAATTTCAATGGCGAGAAACTCGTGCATTAAATAAAATATTAAATAAAATATATTCTGTTTTTACAAACTTCTCTAGATCTCTCAAAGTGTCTCTACATCCACCTCCCACAACCCCAGAGCCCGGACCAAATAAGCCGAAGCACCAACAATCACCGCCGCAAAAATAGGCGGCACAACCAAGTCCATCTTAGACCTCTTGATGAAACTCGCCGGAATACAAAAAACCTCGCTAGGAAGATCAAACGGAACCCTAACAAGACCTTCCTTTTGATGACAAGCCCGAGAAAACGAAGAATCCGGCGTTATTGCCGACACGAAAGCTATCTCCGGTGAGAAAGAAGCCACGGCGGCAAACAAGGTCAAAAGGGTTGTCCACGCGGCGGCGTAGATTAACAAAGGCCACCTTGAGGAGAGTCTTTGGAGGATTGAGGTGAAGAGAGAAGTAGTCATATTTTTTTTTCAAGAAACAAGTAGATTATTTTTCATGTATAAATATGTGATTTTGTGTGTGCGTTGACCTAATCTGAGCTACTTTAGGGAGGAAGGAAGGAAGGAGGAGTGATTGAACAACTCTTCTTACAAAAGTTCGTTAGTTTTTGGTAAGAAGAGGAGCTATAAACTAACCGTTGTTGTTGACTTTTTCTGTTACAAACGTGGCATTTTCTGTTACAAGTTAGAATTAGCGGCTGAGATTAGCTGTTGACTGTTGGTGTTTTCCTTTTTTTTTTTTTTTTTTTTTGTTTTTTTTTAGAATTGACAGAAATCAAATTTTACCCAAAATACAATAAAAGCATACTGTGCACATATAAATTAACTCAACTATGAATATGAAATATTTGAATTTTTTTTTCAAGGTTAACGATTAAATAATAGATGCAGACTTTTGTGAGACCGTCTCACACTCACACGGTGAGATGCGTCGCCTTTCCGGCGATCTATTCGTTCATATTTTTTTACTTGCTCATCATTTTTTTTACTCATCAAACACTTATTATAAAGAAATGTAACATTTTTACATACTGAAATGTAACAATTTTTATTTTGAAATGTAACAATAGTTTTGCAAAAAAGGGATTAGAGATAAAATAAAATTTACTGCAAAATTACTGTTATATTTTATAATAAAAATTGTTACATTCATTTGTGAAAAATTCTTACTTTTTTTTGTAAAAAAAAAGGTAATGTTTACTCTAAAAAAACCGTTACATTCATTTGTAAAACAAATTATTATAGTCATATATATGTATAGTTTGTTACATTTCATTTATTACTTTCTCTGAAAAAAAAACAATCAAACCATTTAAAATTTTCTGCAAAATTACGTTTACATTTTATAAAAGCTGTTACGTTTCAATATTCCAACCGTTATATTCCTTCATATTAAGTGTTACATTTTAGGCGACTAAAAACTCAACTTTTTTGTTTGTTTCAAAATATGATTTTACAAAAATAATTCAAAACCATTTCATCACACTGCTACTTTGATTGTCACGTCGAAACAAATAAAACGATGTTGGAGTTTTTTCAGTGGGACTTGTCCAAACCTCAAGGGGGCAATGAAATTAACCCTCTCTCAAACATAAACCTTGTATTGATTTTCAGTTGTAACAAACATGGGAGGCAGGCACTGCATTGCACTCTCAAACATACATAATGAGGGCTAAAAACATTAGAGGCATCACATTGCATTGCACTCTCAAAGCAAACTTGATACATAATGAGGGCTAAAACAGATGGACCTTTGTACAAGATAAGATGCGAATAAAATATGCTCGGCATTTCAAACTGTTTACGATGCATACGAGTTTTGTTATATTGCTTGGTAATCAGCAGTATCTGTGGAGAACGCTTTCTCTAACTTGAGTGTGAGAAAGAGGAATCCCGCTACTGAGATAACGAGTGTAACAATCATAATCTCTAACATAGTCTGTAAGGTGATGTAGGGGCTCAAGAAAAACACCACCGCAGTTGCACCACTCTGCCAAAGCTTTAGTTGTGCAAAGCTTCCTTCCTGTTCACAAAATTTTGTGGTGTTAAACAGTGGTGATGCCAGATTTACATTAGAAGGGGGTCAAAATTATCATATAGTGGTATTTATGTTTTCTAAACTAAAGAGGGTCCAAAACAAAAAAAAAAACACCAGTTTTCAGCGGTAAAAATGTTATTTTCCTAAACTTAAAGATGGTAAAAATGGCAGCGCTCCAAAATCAAGGGGTCGAATGACCCCCATTACCTCTATGTGGCTTTGCCCCCACTGTGTTAAATATTTGATCCTTATCAGTTTGGTTATATTATTATTTGTATAGATAACCTATACTCCCTCCGTCGAGCAAAATTGAAATTTTTTTTGGACATTCATTTTGGGACAGGGGGAGTAGGAGGCAAGCACAACGTACAACTCGTCTGACCCACGAGAGAGAAGGAAAAGGACATCAAAATCATGATAGGTATAGTTGGGTATTACAGTTACACGAATCCAGTTGGGTGGGTTTCCGCTATTTCAACTTCTAATCTTGTAGTTCAAGAAAAGAGTAAGCACTTGCTCGTTTCAACGATTTTATTTGGTTTGTTTCAATGATGTTGAATTCATTTCTTCGCTTGTTCACACTAACCTTGATTGTTACCCATCTCTCTTCTCTGTAACACCGGCAAGAGGAAAGGGAAAAGGACGTATCGAAATCAAAGCTAACGCAGAACCGAAAATAAGAGAGTGGAGGTGAAGCTCGTGCAAATGTTTTATGGAGTATATAACCTTCGAACCAAAATAAGGTACTTTTTGGGACAAGCAGGAATAAAAAAAAGTGAGACTATTTTCAGAGACGGATTAAGTATCATAATGTGTTCAGAATTAGTACTAAGAAGTTGGCATGATAACTACGAGACAGTGGTGAAGCACCCCAAATGCAAGGTAAAAATTCAAACTCTCGGGTAGCTGCCCGCATGTTAATTAAAAAATACTTTTGTTTGACCATTTAAGAACCGGGGAGGGGTGGTGGTGTTAGTGCAATATAATTAAAACTTTCCCCCATTTGTGTAAAGAATAAAATGCACTATAATTTTATTCTACCCCCCCCAAAAAAAAAAAAAACAAAAAATATCTCACAAGGGGTTTAATTGTTAAAAGTAAAAATGCAATTTATTGGTCCCCTATTTACAATATATATATATATATATATATATATATATATATATATATATATATATATATATATATATATATATATATATATATATATATATATATATATATATATATATATATATATATATATATATAATCCTAGTTCCGCCATAGTTCTGAATCATTAGTTTTAGGAGGCTTTCGGTTTCAGGATAGCTATGTCTAAGGTGTATACTCCCTCCGTCCCACAAATATATAGACTTTTTGGCCCGGCACGGAGATTAAGGTAAAAAGTGATAAAGGTAATGTGTTGTGAGCAGGGGCGGAGCCGGGGGGGGGGGGGGCCCCCCCCCCCATATTTTTTGTTATATATGTATATATATAATTAACTTCAAAATTAACATCAGTGAGTGGTGCGGTTCAGCGGTAGAAGGGGTGAAGTTAAAGTCTTTTGGTGTTTCCTTTCAAATCCATGTTCGAGCCCTGCTACCTACGTTTTCAATTAATTTTATTTGTCCTCCATCTTTGCTATTCTCTCTCTCTCTCTCTCCATTTCTTTCTCTTAACAGTTTTGTTTTTCTCTTTCTCCTATTATCCCAAGTTTAATTAGCAAATTTGAATTTTTTTTGTACGAGTAATATATTTTAATAAATTGTTTGCGTTAAATACTTCAACATTATTTCAATCGTTCTTTGAGTTATTTACTTTTATCATTTTTGTTAAATTTCTTAATTCTTTACATTTTTAATTAAAATACATTGTATTTCATGGATCCGACCCATTTTTTACTTGTCCGACCCGAAATTTTTTTTCGGGGGCGCTGCCCCCGAACCCCCGTGTAATTTTGCCCCCCCTCCGAACATTCCTGGCTCCGCCCCTGATTGTGAGTGTAAAAGTAAAATAGGAGAGAGAATGAGTGGAGAGAATAGTAAATTTAAAAAGTGTTGTGAGTAGAGAGAAGTGGGTCTCATTTCCATTTTGGGAAAGTATAAATTATTGTGGGACGCCCAAAAGGGAAATTTTTTGGTATATTTGTGGGACGGAGGGAGTATACAATAAAACAAATAAGATTCAACAAAACCTTGTTTAAAGCAAGATAGTTTTATTACCGTTTTGCGTTTGAAGAGGATTGCAAGTAAGGCATTGAGCTGTGTATTTAATACTCCATCACCAATGCCCCATAAGGCTGCTATGAGAAGTGTATAGACCATACCAAATGCTCCACCATTAACACTGCACAATCACACCAAGAAGATGGAAAAGGTAAGGATGGTAAGAAGACACACAGAGATTCAAGGTTTCAAAAGATATAAGTACTCCCTCAGTCCCAAAACATGTTCATTTATTAGTAAAGACACTCATTTTGGAAAAAAGGCATGTAAAATTACAGTTGAGAGGAGATTTGACCTGTACTTCAGCAGAATCCCAACTAAGACGACAGCCTGAATAAAAGCTCCGCCAGAAACAATGAAAGTAATTGACGTGAGACCAGAGGTAAGGCGTCCAGCAGCTAGTGAACACTGGAAGAAGTTCCAAGCACAGACAATTATAAAAACTCCATTCCAAGTAGTTGATTCACTCCACAAAACATAGTCTGCTCAATTCTGAATTACAGAACAAGGACTGACTGGTAATAATGGGGTAACGGTTGAAATAGTTAAGATATCAGTAACTCTTCTTTCTCCAGCGCCTTTTTACTTTCTTATAATGGTGATGCTAACAAGACTTGCTCACGTCCCATAATAAGTGGCATGGTTTGACTTTTTTGGTCAACTTGACCAAACTTTGATCAAGACTTTGAAAATTTAATTATTCTCATGAAACTCTAAAAATAGTTATAGATAGTATTCTAATAGGGAATCAAAAAAATTTAGAATTTCATTAAGATAAATAAATTTTCATAAATTTACGTCCGAGTTCAATCAAGTTGATCGATAAAGCCAAACAAAGACAATTGTTATGAATGGAGGGATAACTTTATCAAAGTCACCATGATAGATTAAGAAACTGCCTCAAATACGAAATGGAAGGAGAAAAAGGATATGCAGTAGAACATTCAGCAACTCTCTCTCTCTCTCTTCTTTATTTCTTATAGGTTTTGTGGACCTGCTATTGATAATTGCATCATTGAACTCACAACTAAGACATAAAAGAGACCAACAAAATCTGATAAATGCACACAAAAGAAGACGAATAAAATTTCTTCTTTTGGGTGTCTGTTCTGCATGCGCGGGGGGGAGGGGGTTATATTTTTGCTACTTACAAATGCATCAAACACTCCAAATACCGCCATCGCACCACCAACACCAGGTTCACCAAGTGAGGGCTCGACAATATATTTAGTAAACTCAGCCCTGCAAAGATTAAAATGTAAATTGAAGAATGATATTTTCAATACTATTAGTTGATTGCATAGACAGTAGACCAGTTATTTACCAGACAAATGCTGCTTGTAAGCCTGAATATATTATTAGGGGGATGATCAAGAGTAGTCGCACATCATAAAGGGGTTCGATCACAGACTTCGAAAGCGATATGACTGAAGACCATAGTCCAACAGAAGAATCTTCTGATCCCTTCTCTTCTTTACCATCCCTTTTACGTAAGAAGCACATTAGAATGGTCCCTAATGTCATGCTAGAAAGGAAGACGGCGAAAAGTAAAGTTGTGCCAGTAGTTGTACCCTCCTGCAGCAATATGAGAAGCGTATCAAATCATATACAGAATTCTTTGTATATCATACAGTAAGCTCTAAGGTAGTTGCAATCTGTTATATATTTTCTCTTGTCAAAGGCTGTGATGATGCTTCAGAGATGCCACTAATACAAAGCAAATGAACCATGTAACATCAAACTAACTACAACATTCGGACTCTGGGCTGCGAGCACTTTGAATCTACAAATGCAATTACTCCCTCCATCCCATAATAAATGTCGCTCTTTCCTTTTAAGTATGTCCCAAAATAAATGTCGCATTTCTAAAATAATCTTTGAGCACACTTCTCACATTAACTATAATGCAATTTGACCCTTACTTTTTGCTAAATTCTTAGTTCAGGATACAGAAATTAAGTACTCATGCTTCAAAATTCTAACAGGAGCTACGAGAATTACCATAAAATGTTTGTAAATAAACCATACACCTCTTTAATTTTAAGAGGTTTTTATTTCCATCCAGGTCTCTCAGTTAGGACATCAAAAATATCATTGGCATGCAGATTCGAACAGGAAGCATTGCACGTTCGTCAAATAATAAAATAATAAGTGGTAAAAAATACAACATTCATAACTTGGAGCTAGAGTTGCATACCGTTCCATTTTTCAACAGAGCAAGAGATATCAGGTTTCCTACTAACTGCACAATGACAGGATGTTGTTACAAACTGAAAGCATCAATGTTACTGGTGAATTTTGAGAGCACAATAGCAGATACTTAAGGTTATGCACCAAAAATAATGTACTTCTGCACCTGGTGGGAGGCAAATAATCCCCAAAACTCGCCATTAAAATGACCAATAACAGTCCCTTCATGTAATTTGTGATCATTTGCATGACTTCGCGCTGTAGAAGTGATATAAGTTCCCTGATATGCAAATTCTGGTTAGATATAAGCCGCAGATGTACCAAGGTAAGACCATAGGAGTCAAAAGAAAAAGTTGCACCTGCCCAACCCATATTATTGAAGCACAGAAGCCAAGGTACAAAGAAACAGGCACCATTGTATACCTAACAAAAAGGAACTACAAAATTATATCAAAAATTTCACAAAGTCAACAATGAACAAGCATAAATGATTACAGAGTCAATTTACGTTTCCCAGTGCCCACAGAACTTACACAAACTTCTACCAAGTTACCAGTGGCTAAGCAAAAGAATGGACAATCTATCTATGTCTTCTACGATTACCAAGGATATATGGGAAACATAATTGCTAGGGAATTATCTCATTATTTGAGATGTGCTGTAAACAAAGTCATTTCTCTTCTGCTACTAAAGGACAGTGCACAGATAAGATCTTAAGAAGTAATCTGTACTGTAGTATTTAAACAAATCCCTGCTTTACCGCAAAGTTGGGCATGCCAGCCCATGATGAAAAGCATTTTCATTCGATTGAAGGAAGGAAGGAGAGAATGAAATTAAGGCAGAAGGTGATTATTTACAATTACATGCATCTAATGGCAACCACTAATGATTGCAAATCAACTCACATGATGGCCTTTATTCCTATCCTAACACAATGACTTTAAAAAAAAAAAATTGCAGGTACAAGTTAATCCAACAGTCCAAATACAACAGTGGGAACACTATTAGCAGTGGAAAAGATCAATTACCATGTTGGGTATAAATTTGCAGCTATGAACAACCAATATCCAGTAGTACCAAGCAATATCGCATTCTTTGATCCTAAAGCTTGAACCACCAATGAAGAAATCAATGAAAAAACCGTGAATGATGTATACAATATGCCAAGTGAAATGCTTCCCAGATCACCATCCTGAAAAATTACAATTCAAAAAAACTCAAAAATGATCCAAATCACATCAAGAAAGTTTTAACTTAACTTATACCCAGTAACACACCTTCTTTCCCTAAAACTAAAACCATGCTAATCTTTTAAGTAACAAAACCAAACACTTGGACCAAAGAAGATTCAGTGCCAAATGTTAAAGCAGCAAGACATTGTAAAATACTCGAACCACTAATTATGGGAGAGAGTTATTTCTTTAGCTTCTCTTTGGGCATCAGCTAACGGTTCTTTTCGAGGAGTGTCTATTCGGATTTGAAGAGAGATTGGGCTGCGGTGATTGTGTAGTTTTTGTTTAGCTTTTCTTTTATTTATTTTTTGTAATCTGCTGGACTCCTTGTCCACACTTGTATATTCTTTTCTTTTATCTAATAAACTTCTTTTCTTATCAAATAAAAAAAAATACTCGAACCAAAGTTTGGTTAAAAAGCCAGAGCTAAAATATTCTTGTCTCATGAATCAAGACAATCCCAGTGGTTCCTTATTAAATTGCAATTGGCAAATACTCATCTAGTATCCTGGTTTTGAACTCCATTCCCAAAAACAGCTACCCCACAGAAGACATACTCAAGAAAATCAAAATACACAAGTTCCATTCCCCTTCCAAACCCGAATCAGTTAGGTGTGAGGTAAACTTCCCGGAAACAAAACGAAAAATTCTATGCATATACAACCTGTCTCCCCTCTTTTAGAATGTCACTCTTCATTAAATTCTGGATTTACAATGGCAGACTCTTTTACCATTGGTGACTTAACTAAAAGTGACATTCATCCCGGTACATATAAGATGCAGTACTCGCTCCGTCTTGAAAAGTGTTAATTTTGTTCATGATCATACATAAATGGACACTCATTTCTAGGAGAAACATAAGTTATCAACCAAGAACAGATAATTTTAGGGAAATAATCCAATTACAAAGACACACACACAAAAAAAAAAAAAAACCCCAAAACAAAGTGGGATTCACGTTTTATAAAAGCTTTATCAACCAAGAAGAGGTCTTTTTCGGGATTTTTTCCTATCACAAACACAAAAAATCAAACAAACCAATTGAAACACCAAACAAAGCGGAATTAAAAAATTATAAAAGCTTACAGTGTTAAGAGTAGTCTGCAAATTCTGAGCAGCACCATAAGCCAAGAAAATCAACAAGAAAGCCAAGCTCAAAATATGAACATCTCTACTATGATTCACTATCCCACTTTGACTTTCAGTATCATGAACAACCACCGATGGAGTTTCCTCATCCATAGCTACAACAACTATTATAAACTGATTTCAATCTGAAAATTGAATAACAATACAAAATCTATATATACACGTTGAAAATGACATGATATAAAAAAGCGCAAGTTAAATTGTTGCCCTAGAAATTGGTGTGAGGGAGGCCGGCGAGATTTGAAAAAAAAAATTGGAGGTAATATCGAGGGAGGAGAATCTAAGATTGAATAATGAGACGACAGATTATGATGATGGCGGAGGAGAGAGGAATTGGTTGGTTGAGATTAGGGAAGAAATTTTGTTAGGTTATGATTGTCTTTCCCGGGAAAATTAAAATTGGGGGCTGGTATTTTCGACTTGTTTAGTGGGTTTTAGTGAGGGTGGTTGAGTATAGAGGACAAGTGAAATATGGTGAAAATTTGGCAGTCCTGTTTATTTTCATGCTGGCCTCAAAAGTTCTGGTATGTCTTACTATGGGTCCCTACATTTTTTTTCAAAAAAAATTACTAGTATTTAAATAAGTATTTCATCTCGTTCAAAAAGACACAAAATCATTGAAAAAACACAAAGTTGACCTAACACGCAAATTAAGAAAAGTGTGTATTAAAGTAATTGTCGTGAATATGAAAAATAAGATAAGAGAAGAAAGTAGGAAAGAAAATAGCAAGTGAATAATTATTGGTGTTCTAAAAATTGTTTGTCAAGGCCCCAGGCGACCATTAAACGACGTTACTAACTTCAAATCCGCATAGAAACTCATTCAGACCACCCACATCGGTGACCCTCAAGGGAGGGTCACCATATGAGACAAAACCAAAAAAAAAAATAAAAAAAATTAGAAAGTCACCTTATTTTCGTGTGATCGGGGCAATTGGCCGACCTCTAGGTTGGCTCGGTTGGGTCACCTTATTATTTTATTTTAGTTTCACCAAATTGTTTTAATTTTGTGTTTATATAAATATATTTTTAAAATTAATATATTTTATATAATTATATAAAATAAAAAATATATCAATTTTTTTTATAATTGTATGAGTAATTATTTTTAATAATTGTACAGATAATTTTAAAAAATATTATTACTAATACATTATTTTAAAAAATAAGATGATAAGTATTTTAGATAAGTTAAAGTAAAGAAAAAATAAATATTTTATTTTTAAAAGGTTGGGTTGGATTGGGTTGTGTTGGGTTCTTGATGGGAATATAAATTATATAAGATTGGGGTTGTGTATATGAAAGTGAAAGAAATTAATATTTTATTTGAGGTTGAGTTGGGTCGGGATCACTGATGGGGATAGTCTCAGAGACAGAATATTGTCCCTTTGGCACCCTAGGTGCCTACTAGTCGGGCTAGGCATTGCCTACCGCGAGATCTGCCTTAATATTCTAATATTTTTATAAGATATTTAGTCATAAAACAACATTGTTTCTTTTTCGTATAACTTTCAAAAAAAATCTCAAACTGAATAAGTAGCGAATTGATTAATTGAAATCTCAAATCTCAATATAGTGCTTACAAACAAAATTTAAAAGACAAATTTTCTCTCCATCTCAATTTTCTCTTTATATTTATCTTTGTCAGTTCATTTTTTACACTGATTGTTAAACCAAGGCGTGAGAGACTTCGCCATGCTCCTTCATATTGCAGCAAAATCAAGTAATTTCATTAGGATATTATAAATCATGGATTATTCTCGACCTCGTCTAGGTTCCGGCTAAGTCCCGCCTAGGCGTTATAGGCGCTAGGCCCAGATTCGACGCCTAGCAATCGCCTAACGATTTTTAGAACCTTGATAATTATTGTTAGTATGACAAATAGGTCATATAGATAAAGAATTATTAAAAAGTTTTCATTTTAAAAATAATGAAACACTCAAAATAAAAGTTCGTGGCTTTTTGAATAATTAGAATGGGTTTATATTTTACTGTCCATCCTAAATTTGTTTCAATTGTGCCCCTTAAATATTTGGTTTCATTCGATGTCTCACCTATTTTTACAGTGATCTAATCAGTGTGGAAACTAAAATGTACTCCCTCCCTCGGTCCCTACATGAACATTTAAATTTTATTTAGGAGATATTTACAAAAAGATTATAGATATTTTTGTTATTCACTTTTTAAACGTTTAATTTTATAAATATAAAATGATTAATGGAACAATGAAAAAAAAAAAAAAAAACATTTTGGAACAAAGTTTTTCAGCAAAAAGGACTTTATTTTTTTTAAAAAAATTAATATTTTACGGGCTACTACGGTTGATTACAAGGAAAGCAATGTCTTAACGAAATTTAATTATGGTACAAGTTAACAAAATGTTTGACAAGTTAATTTCTATACTTATTATTATGAAACAAAATAACTATTTTTTTATTTGCGCTTCTTTATTATAAAACAGCTGTTAATTCATATTTTTGATGTAATTTTTATAGATAATCCGAAAACGATCTCTTTATGTTTCAATGTATAGTCTGACCCCCTATACCCCACCACCCCACCGTAAGTAGAAACTTTTGCGATACTGTTGTTTTATAAAGTCATAAACTATAAAATTAGAACGCATCCCTTTTTTTGACACCGCACATTTTGCAATTTTTGGTGTTCTTAGGTTCTAAAAATGGAAGCTTTATAATATCCCTTATTAATGGAAACCTTTTTGTTATATTCACTATAACCAATCAACTTATATTTTTTTCTATAATATTTATTCTCACAACACATATTTCGAACTACACCATTTTAATTGCAAAATCGCATGGTAACTAAAATAAAGAGAGAGAGAGAGAGAGAGAGAGAGTAGGGTATTGCATTTGGCATTTCTTCGATAAGCAGCACTCAAGAATCGAATCAAATCATCAATTTCTCAACGCAAATGATCGTTTAGCTACTGACCCTTTTTAGCCGTCGAGCTCTACTTCCATAGTTTTAATCACTTAGTATTTCAATATTATTAATTAGATCAAAACTCAAACATCTCTACTCAAAAACAAACCATGCCTTTTATGCTTAAAGATATTTTAGTCATCAATTTCAAATTTCTCTACCTAAAGACAAATCATGGTGCTAATAATATACATCAGCCAAAATTTAAAATACTAATCTCTGTCTAAAGTCTGACAAGCTCAAAATCGAAAATATATTTTCTCAAAAAAAAAAAAAAGAAGCAAAAAAGTTGAAACATTTACGGCACCAAAGAAAAGAGTATGAAACGAAGAAATGAGGCCAATTGTCGTCGCGCATCCCTAGAACATCAAAATAGTTCCAAGTTTTAGAGGGATAAAAATAAAGAAATCACAAACTTACGGGAGATCAATACCAGAATCCCGATTAAAAGAGACTAGAACCATAACAAAAGTACCACATTATTCCTAAAAATGCACAAATTTCACCTGTAAGTGCTGTTCCCAAGCCTCTTAACAAAAACCAACTTCAACCAATAAAACAATAAACTTGCAACAATAAAAAACCATAAGGAAGAGTTGGAATGCAAGAAACTCCAAGCATCCAAATCCCGGTTTCAAATTATGAACAGAAACCTAAAAAACCAACTCACTTTTTGACATATAAACTAGCGCTCACCACGGGGCCTAGAGGAAGACCAAGTGGTAGTAGACCTAGGGGGGGCACCACTTCCAAAACCAGGCCTGCGATCATCGCGCCACCTGTCAGCATGTGGAGGTGCCCGGTCATCCAGTCTGCTTCCCCATCGGTCAGGTTCTGCTGGTGGTGGGGCTTGGGGCTGAGGAGGGGAAGCGTTTTCTGCACTTGCCCTCTTGAATTTGGGCACATATTTCCCAGCCGTTGGTGCTGTAGCAAGTCCAGGCTCAGCTGATTTTGCAACTACTGCAGGCTCAGTAGCTCTTGCTGGTGCAGCAGTACCGGATCTCCCCAACACCTCTTCTCTCCATCGCCTGTCCTTCTCTTCCGCTTCCTTCTCACGTTGCCTTTGTTTCTCAGCAATCTCATCTAGCTTCGCCTTGCGTTCTGCTTCCTCCTTCCTCCGCCTTTCTGCCTCTGCAATGCCACATTGCCAATTCACAGGTTATCAAGTGAACACCAATAAACAATCTTGGTTGTCCAGAACAAATTCAGGAAATTGTTACTCCCTGTCCCAAAATGAATGTCCAAAAATATTTCAAATTTGCTTTGAATCCCAAAATGAATGTCCAAAAAAATTTCAAATTTGCTCTTGATCCAAAGCCAATTTGAAATATTTTTAGACATTCATTTTGGAATGATGGGATTACCACTTGTGACTTAACAGTCATAATTTCTACTCCCTCCATCCCAAAATGAAAGTCAAATTTTTATTTTGAGGGAGATTTGAGAAAGTTAAGATTTAAGCATTTTAGTAGCATAAGCATATAAAAACCCTTAATGATCTCATCATATTGCTTTCTGAGTGTAAAGTGTGAATTAGAACTTTTTGTTTGATGAGAGATGATTTAGTAACTTCTCCAAAAAACAAAGGTACAATCATTTCAGGGACAACTTTTTTTGGAAAATGGTCACTCGCTTTGAGGGAGTATCATATATTTTGCTTTGGGGCATCATGTTCAGAAATTAGATTACTTAGGTAATAAATTATGAGTTTCCAAATTTACCCTCAGCAGATAAAGTTATCAGCAGAAGTTTTTTAAATACTTAAAATGGTTAGACTTGAAAATTACTTGGGTTGGAGGGAGTATTTTACATCAGAACTTCAGAAGACAGAAACAAGGGAATTCAAGCTCAAGTATATGCAATCATACATCATGCATAATTGATGTGGTGGATTTCAGTATATGTAATTCCCTAATTTTCTATACATTTTATCCTTATTTTGATGTAATTTAGATTAGTTTTGATGTAATTTTGAGTATACTATGAAGTGGTGAGTTTGTGGAAAATCTTTGTAAGTGTGAGACATATTTTGAGTAATTTTGTGTGTTCCTGCAAAAGTTTACTAATGTGGAGGATAAAGTTGCTATTATCAGAAGTGCAGGGATCAAACTGCAATTCAGCAAAGTTCAGTGACCAGAAGAAGATCTTGGAAAGTTGAAGGAGCAAATTGAAAAAGAACATTGAAGAAATTTAATTTGAAAAAGGAGTACCAATCAAACAGTGTGGTGAAAATTGGAAACTTAATATTCTCTAAATCAAGGAGTGTTGACCGTTCAGTTGACCGAGGCAATTGAAGCATTGACTGGCGTGTGGGGTAAAGGAAGAGTTTTAATATTATTATTTCTTTCCTTTTTCTTTTATGTTTTAATTAGTTTTATGTTTTAATTAGGATTAGATTGCTTGGACCGAAGGAAAAGGATTTAGTTTTTAATTATTTTCTTTTTACTTTTCCTTTGTAATTTAGGTTTAGTATTTTTAGGACAGAGAAGTATATATACTTCTCTTGTCAATTGTTTTAGGTTAGACTTTTTCTTATCATTATTCCTTAGAGATTTGAGCAGTTTTTATGGAGAACTAAACTTTTTGCTTCGGATTTGAATCTTGAACCGTTTGTTTAATTCAATTGAGGTATCAATTTTTTTTATTTTTGAATCCCTATTCATAGTTTTACTTGTTTTAATTGATAAATCGTTTCTAGGGTTTTGAGATTTGATCACCCTCTTTTCCCTTGTAATTGATTTAATGCTAGTTTAATCTTAAGTCTGTGTCAGATTAGAATTTTTCACAAGTAGCATCTTTGAGATTTATGCACGTGTCGTGGTAAATTAAAAAGGGGGTAAAACTAGGTTTTGTTCTATTTGCAAAAGAATAGTGAAATTCTTGATCTTAATTTCTTAAAGCTTTATCAATCAATATTGTGAATCTAGATTGTGTCAGTTAGGTTTAGGTATTGATTAGGGGAATAGGTGAGTGTGTCACTGCTTATAACCATTAATAAGAAAGAAATAGGGGTTGAAATATATTCCGGATCAAGTGAATAGGGAGGAAGGGAAAGAAATTGTGCCAATGATTTTGAATTGATAAACGGGGACGGAAGCAAATCTGAAGTGCTTCCCATTAATTGTTTTTACAACTTAGTTCTCTTAATTTTTGTTTTAGAAATTTAATTAAAATCAAACAAACCCCCAATCTTGTCAAGTGACAATTGTGCAATCGAATAACCGTTCTTCAGTGGATCGACCCTGGACTTGTCCTAGCTGCAGTTTTGTAGCCGAGTATAGTCTTGGTAATTAATTTGTAGGCGTACGACTTTAGACCTATCAAATTTTGGCGCCGTTGCCGGGGAACGGTTTTATTTGTTTGCGCTCTTATTCTTTTCTTAATCTATTTCTTTTTCTTTTTCTTGTTTCCTGTTAATTGCGCTTTATTATTGTTGTCTTGTGGTGTGGAATCTTTTATGGTCCATACCCGTTCTGCTAATCAATCTGTTAGTCCTTTTGTTCCAGAAATTGAAAGATATTTCAGGTACAGGAGAAATTTACAGCGGAACGAGATGAATAATAATAACGGCATGGGTGATGACAATCCGGAGGTGGTGAACAATGGGGGTAATGGAAGAGGTAATAATAATAACCCCCCACCTCGGACATTGAGGCAAAGAATTGCTCCGAACTGGAATGAGCAACCGCAAGCAGTGTTATTTCCTGATTTACCGGCTGGGGTTACTTTTGAGTTGAAGCCGGGGTTATTGAACCAGTTGCCCCATTTTAATGGGATACTGAGGAGAATCCGAATCAACACATCGCCCGCCAGTGCAGATTTGCAAGAGCACGAGGCCACCGCGTTGCCTCTCGAGCAATTATTACCGAGGGCGTTTTCCTTTACTCTTAAGGATAACGCGAATACGTGGTACTATCATCCGCCACCCAACAAAGATTACCTCTTGGCAAGAGTTGAAGGAGGTATTTCTTGATGAGTTCTTCCCTCCGCATCGTATCAACGTCGCCGTGAAGAGAGACATCAAAGCAACATGGAGCAAATGGGCCGACGAATCATTATACGACTATCACAACCGGTTCTACAAGCTCTGCGTAAGCCGTCCGTATCATGGCTTTGATGATGGCAGCTTATTGTATGTATTTCTACGGGGGATCGACTCACAGACAAAAGATGGGGCGGATTCTCGCATGAGGTAGTATTCTCAACAAAACTACCAGGATGCAGAAAGTGGCTTGATAAGAGCTAGCCAAAAGCACAAGGACTCATGGGAGGAGGTCTAGCGTTAGAAGTCAGTGCTGCAAGGATCGAGCGATACAACGAGTGATTTGAAGACCGAGCCGGGCGGATGTGAAGAGTCCGTTGCCAAGACATTGATTTTGGGGTCAACAACCTCATCCCCGCGTATATGTAATGATGTGACTCACCCGACCGATTCTTGTCCTACTCTTCGACGGATGAGGTGGTAGATGTCAATGCAAGAGGGTTCAATCAAAGCAGGCTGCAGGCCGCCACAGCTCAACTACAATGCCGCAAATAATGTTCATCCGAACCTTAGGTATGGTCCACCACATGGTCAACAAGGTTTCAGTGTACTGCTCAATAATCAGCAGGGTTTCAAAGCAGGTCGCTAGCTGTGGAAATCAATATGATCAAGACAGAGCACCTGGCTGGACAGCAGCAGAAGCAGGACAAATTTCACAGAGGACATGGTCCGATCACTAGCGCAGAGCATGCCTACTATGAATGGAAACTTCCAGCTAGCCCAAAGCAGAGACTAAATCGAGCATTAGCAACTTAGAGAGGCAAATGAGTCGATTGCAGAGGCGGTGGTAAAAATAGAGGCTAGAGAGGCAAAGAAAGACCGTGCCACCTCCGGCGTAATGTTAAATAAGCAGCCAGATGCGAGGCGGAAGAAGAAAGTTGATGGACGTATGGTTCCGATAGAGCCCGAACAGAGGTAGTTGTCGAAGAGGAGCCCGAGTTAGTGGTTCGAGAGTTACACCCGAGGCGAAAACTCCCGAAAAGGAGAAGAGTACCGCACCCGTATTCCTCGTATGAGCCGCCCCCGTTTCCGTATGCATTTAGGAGGACAGAAGCCTGAGCCCGACAAGGCTATCTTTGACACATTTAAGAGGCTTCGAGGTAAACATTCCGTTTCTAGATCTTCTTCAATCCGTTCCGAGATATGCGAAGTTCTTAAAGGAACTATGCACTACGAAGAGGAATCAAGGAGCGGAGTCGAAAAAGGCAAAGATCTTGGAGCATGTGTCTGCGGTTTATCGAAAAATGCCAAAGAAATGCAAATGACCCCGGTATGCTTCAGTAATTCCTATCTCGCTTTGGGGAAGTAATTTTCATGAGCCACGCTGACTTGGGGGCTTCCATTAATGTTATGCCCTACGCATTATTTGAAAACCTTAAATCGGGTAAATTGGAGGATACTCGAGTGGTTATACAGCTATGGCGGATAAGTCCAACGCATACCCCAAGGGGTAGTGAGAGATGTCGAAGTCCGGGTTGGTGACTTGATTTTTCCGGCAGATTTTTATGTGCTTGAGATGGAGATGGATTCTGAGGCTCCCATTCTGTTGGGGAGGCCATTTATGTCTACTTCTGAAACTAAGCTTGATGTGACGAAGGGCTCTTTAACCATGGAGTTTGATGGGAAAGTGGTGAGTTTTAATGTGTTTGGTGATAAGACCCTTCCCAAGAATGTGCGCAAGGCTCAGGCCACGGGTTTGAGTGAGCCAATTATCAAAAATGGGGAAAAGGTAGAGAATGATGATGTTGAGTCTCCAAAAGTGAAGCCGGAGAAAAATAAGAAAGGAGAGCCACCACGGGAAAAAAAGAAAGTGAAGTCGAAAAAGGCAAAGCTTAAATGGTCTCCAACAGGGAGGCATGTCATTGAACCGAATTATCGTTTAGAGGTAACTCAAAAAGATTACTTTCATCCCCCTTTCATTGATGAGTCTCGTGCTCAGGATCTTTCCGTCCCATTACTTAGTTATTTGAGTATGCTACGCCGGGGCTTACCCGGCATTCGTCTAGCTAAAGACTCAGAAAGAAGGGCGGCTTACCGGGAGGCAACCCGGAAATTTCGTTGTTTTTATCTTTGTTTTATTTATTTTTACTAATTTATTTTGTTTGGAATTGGTGCTACTAAAGGTATTTTTGTTAGTGGTGTTGCGCGTAAAAGCAAATGAGCGGAGCAAAACCGTGTCCAGGCTTGAAAAAAAAAAAAAAAACTGTGAAAAAAAATAGCCTGGACACGACTCGTGGACACCTGCACGACTCGTTGCAAGAACCTGCACGAGTGTACAATATTTCACGCCACGTATCACGAATGGAGTAGGGGGACGACTCGTGCCCTTACGCACGAGTCGTGCTATAAACGGACAAAGCCCAGTTTCAAAAAGGAAACGTATTTTTTTATTTCAAAACCTTATTTCTCCCTGCTCCTTCTTCCCCCCTACTTCCTCTCTCTATCCGCCATTAACGCCAACCCCTCCAACACCAAAGCCGCCGCCCCACCTCGCCATCATCATCTTCTTCTTCTTCTTCTTCCACCCCCCCTCCTTGAACCGCCACCCATTTTCCTTCCCCCCCCAATAACCGTAACCCATTACCCTCCCCAATACACACATTCGGCCTTCCCCATTAACCCACCTTCTATCTCTACCCAAAAAACCCACCAATTGCAACCCTAACACCCGAATTGAACCTAACCGCCCCTACTCCATCAATTCCGACCCCCTAATTACCCATTCCATCCAAAAATTTCTTCCTTGAACCAATCAATTCGAAACCCTAGAACAGCAACTATGGGGCTTACTATTGAAGCTTGGTTTGGAGCAAAAAGGTGGAGCTAGGGGATTGTGAAAGCATTGTGAGGTAATTTTCGAAATCAATTCCTTGTTGAGCATTAAATTTCTTGGGAAGCTGTGGAGGTTAGGTTGGGTTTGAACGGAGATTATTTCTTGGGTTGGTGTTGTTGCTTACTGTGACTGCATTGGGTATGTTGAAGAAGAGCTTGGAGCTCCCGTTACAGATGTATTTGATTACTTTACTTTTGAGCCAAGCGCTGCAAGGTTTTTCAAATTTTATCTGCTGTTGATATTCGTTCACCAGATGGCTTCTTCATTGTTCAGAGCTATTGCAGCGTCTGGTCGGACCATGATTGTCTCAAATATATTTGGTTCATTCACACTGCTCATATTGTTCACCTTATGTGGCTTTGTTCTCTCCCGAAATGATGTCAAGAGTTGGTGGATATGGGGTTACGGGTCATCACCATTGATGTATGCCATGAACGGACTCATGGCAAACGAATTTCTTGGTCCTCGTTGGAAGACAATCCTGCCCAATCAAACAGAGTCAATAGGAGTCAATGCTATGACTTCTCGAGGGTTTTTCCCATATTCGTACTGGTACTGGATTGCAGTAGGAGCATTGGTCGGATTCACAATTCTCTATAATATCGGATATGCAGTGGCCCTCGCTTTTCTTAACCCTTTAGACAGGGTTCAAGCGGTAATACCAGATGACGATAATACAGAAGCTATTGTGTTATCTTCTATGACGACAGAATCCGCAATTGGGGCCCACGAAATCCAGAAGAAAAGAATGATTCTTACATTCCAACCACATGCCATTACCTTTGATGATATCAAATACTCGGTTGATATGCCACAGGAAATGAAAGAACAAGGGATTAATGAAGACAAACTGCTGCTACTAAAGGCGCGGAAAGTGGAGCTTTCTGGTGTTCTCGCGCTCTAATGGGTGTAAGTGGGGCTGGTAAAACTACACTTATGGACGTGCTGGCTGGACGTAAAACAGGTGGAGGTTGAAGGACTTCAGTTGCGTGACTATTATGAGGTTATTGACAGGCCAATGGACTTTAGGACGATAAAGAACCAAATGGAGACCAAAGATGGTTCTATCTTACTTCCTTCTTACGGTTTTGATCTTTATTATGATTTTATTCGTCACACTGAGGACATTGTGAGATTGAAACGTGGGGGAGGAGGTTGATTTATGTTGTAAATTGATATAAAAAAAATGAAAAAAAAAAATTTTAAAAAAAAATAAATTGAGAGTGGCTAAGTGAAAACCCGAAAGGGCACTTAGGCAAAAGGAGAGGGTGTGTTGAAAAAAAAAAAAAAGATGAAAAAAAAAAAAAAAAAAAAAAAAAAAAAGGCTAGGTGAAAACCCGAGAGGGCACCTAGGCAAAAGGTGAGAATTGAGTATTTTCTATCTTTTATATCACTGGAGTTGGAGACATAAGGGAGGATTGGAGCGTAGGGTAGGATTGATCATTATTGGCGTAGGAGGTTTGGTTTAGAGACGTTAGAATAGAAAATCCTCGTTCTTTTCTGGAGATATAAGGGGGTGTAGGTGTTTTGTTACGAGGTAAAGTTTTGTGCTTAATTATAAATCGTACAGAAAACTTTAGTTATGAGGGGGATTGTAGTGTGAGATAAGCGTGGGGGAAGCTTAGGACATTGTAGTTCCCCCTAGCTTTTTGATGTGGGCCTTACTGATGTCCCGTTTTGCATATTTCGAGTCAGGGGTCGAGCTAAGGCCATTGATACCATCAAGTTATCGCTGGGAGTGATAAGGAGCGGAGTTCCATTCTCCGAGTACGTTGATTGAGTTATTTGAGTTTGTTGATTTTTGATTGGTAGTTTAGAGGAGATTAGGGATCATTTTCCTCCCATGCTACGCTGATTAGACCGGTGCTTAGAGTGGGGTTAGGATATTACTCAGGGACGAGTAATGGTCTAAGCGTGGGGGAATTTGATGTGGTGGATTACAGTATATGTAATTCCCTAATTTTCTATACATTTTATCCTTATTTTGATGTAATTTAGATTAGTTTTGATGTAATTTTGAGTATACTATGAAGTGGTGAGTTTGTGGGAAATCTTTGTAAGTGTGAGACATATTTTGAGTAATTTTGTGTGTTCCTGCAAAAGTTTACTAATGTGTAGGATAAAGTTGCTATTATCGTAAGTGCAGTGGATCAAACCGCAATTCGGAAAGTTCAAATGAGAAGAAGATCTTGGAAAGTTGAAGGAGCAAATTGAAAAAGAACATTGAAGAAATTTAATTTGAAAAAGGAGTACCAATCAAACAGTACGTGTGGTGAAAATTGGAAACTTAATATTCTCTAAATCAAGGAGTGTTGACCGTTCAGTTGACCGAGGCAATTGAAGCATTGACTGGCGTGTGGGGTAAAGGAAAAGTTTTAATATTATTATTTCTTTCCTTTTTCTTTTATGTTTTAATTAGTTTTATGTTTTAATTAGGATTAGATTGCTTGGACAGAAGGAAAAGGATTTAGTTTTTAATTATTTTCTTTTTACTTTTCCTTTGTAATTTAGGTTTAGTATTTTTAGGACGGAGAAGTATATATACTTCTCTTGTCAATTGTTTTAGGCTAGACTTTTTATTATTTTTCCTTAGAGATTTCAACAGCTTTTATGGAGAACTAAATCCCTTGCTTCGGATTTGAATCCCGAACCGTTTATTTAATTCAATTGAGGTATCAATTTCTTTATTCCTTATCCCTATTCATAGTTTTACATGTTTTAATTGATAAATCATTTCTAGGGTTTTGAGATTTGATCACCCTCTTTTTCCCTTGTAATTGATTTAATGCTAGTTTAATCTTAAGTCTGTGTCAGATTAGGATTTTTCACAAGTAGCATCTTTGAGATTTATGCACGTGTCGTGGTAAATTAAAAAGGGGGTAAAACTAGGTTTTGTTCTATTTGCAAAAGAATAGTGAAATTCTTGATCTTAATTTCTTAAAGCTTTATCAATCAATATTGTGAATCTAGATTGTGCCAGTTAGATTTAGGTATTGATTAGGGGAATAGGTGAGTGTGTCACTGCTTATAACCATTAATAAGAAAGAAATAGGGGTTGAAATATATTCCGGATCAAGTGAATAGGGAGGAAGGGAAAGAAATTGTGCCAATGATTTTGAATTGATAAACGGGGACGGAAGCAAATCTGAAGTGCTTCCCATTAATTGTTTTTACAACTTAGTTTTCTTAATTTCTGTTTTAGGAATTTAATTAAAATCAAACAAACCCCCAATCTTGTCAAGTGACAATTGTGCAATCGAATAACCGTTCTTCAGTGGATCGACCCTGGACTTGTCCTAGCTGCAGTTTTGTAGCCGAGTATAGTCTTGGTAATTAATTTAGTAAGATATTCACACGCACAAGAGGAAAATGCAAGTGTCCTACTAGCAGGACAAGGCAAAAACATGAATAAGAACATCCTATCAATATAACCCATAACTCATTGCAACCATGACAGCTATAACCTATACTCCCTCCGTCCTGGAAAGATAGTCCCATTTGATTTCTGATGGTCAACACAAGTGAAGTTTGACCAAGTATTAATATCAATCTAATCATCTCAATGATATTCTAAAAATATTGTTATTAATAAATTACTTTATGATTAATCAATAACAAATTTTAGAATTTTACTAGGAATATTAAATCGACACTAATGTTTGGTCAAATTTAACTTGCGCTGACCATAGTTGTTAAAGGCAAAAGGCGAGAGGCGGCGAGAAGTTCCTAGAAAAGGCGAATGGCAAGGCGGTTGAAAGGCGGCCGAAAGGCGAGCAAGGCGGTAAAATAGAACAAAAGGAATAGTAAAATAATATATATGTAAAATATATTAAACAAAGCTTAAACATGTTAAGAACAATATTTTTGCATTAAATAAAGGTCGCAATTTCACATGTAATAGCAACTTAACACAACTGAAACACCCAAAAGTGAGAATTCTAAAACAAAAAACACATTTTATATTCAAATCAGTAAACTAGTCGTTTAAAAGCGTAAAATAGGTGAATTCGAATATATAATTTCAAATGTATAATTCCATTACTAGAGATGAACATAAGATATACTCCCTCCGTCCCGGAGAACTTTACTCCTTTACTATTGAGAACGGAAAATAAGAAATAATATTATTAAAGTATGTATTGTGAGTGGGAGGAGAGAGAATGAGTGGAGAGAATAGTAAATTTGAAAAGTGTTGTGAGTGGGAGGAGAGAGAATGAGTGGAGAAAATAGTAATTTTTTTTTCCTTTTTAGGAAAGTGGGACGCCCAAAATAGTAAAAGGGGTAATGTTTTATGGGACAGAGGGAGTAGTTAAAACTTCAAAAGGAGACCAAAGTAAAGCGAAAAAACAAATTAAATTAGTAAACATATTAAAAGTTGCAAACCTCCCATTAAAAATTTGAATAAAGCAAGCTATTCGTAGTGTTTTTTTCCCACTCCTTTGTCATCGTTCTATTTTGTTATTTATTGCACTTATTTTCTTTTGATCGCTAGAGATAAATTATGGATATCTTTCTTTCTCATATACGCCACAAGCTATCTTTACTCCATATTATCAAAAAACAACGCATTGAGTAATTTAAATTATTAAAACTAGAATTACAAAATGACCTAGTTTAACACTACACACGCTTATTATGCCTTTTGACAAAGGCGGACTCTTCACGCCTCTCACCATAACCAAGAAACGCCTCGCCTAGCCTAAAAGGCGCACAACAGCCCGACATAAAACCAAAAGGCGGTCGACCCCTAAAGGCGCCAAAACGGCGAGGCGGGCGAGAGAAGCGCTAGCCTTTCGCAACTATGGCGCTGACCATCAAAAACCAAATGAGACTATCTTTCCGGTACGGAGGTAGTATGATTTGTTGTTAATAGGCATGCTAGCTCAAGCTTGTGCTAGCCCCATGGGTCCTTTCCGTTTTTCATGATAATTTTCTTGTTTCAAGGACCGAAAGAAAGAGAGAGAGAGAGAGAGAGAGAGAGAGAGAGAGAGAGAGAGAGAGAGAGAGAGAGAGAGAGAGAGAAACGTTTATAGAGAGAGATGTTATGGATATAGCTTTACCACTAAAAATCGATAATATGGTAAGTGTATGGACAAAACAGGTACCTTGGCGTTCACGAGCTTCCTTTTCTTCCTGTAACTTTCTCTGTCTTTCTTCCTCAGATTTCAGATAGCATATCATCTTCCTCCTGCTTTCCCGCTCTAGTTTCCTCGACTGAATTATCTGGTTCAGCCGATCCTCTCTCTCCTTCTTCATTTTGTTGAGTTCAGCTTCCCTACGACTAACAACTCTTTCTTGGAAAAGTCTCTGCAAAAACAAATTAAATCATTACATGGAGAATTACAGTTAAAAGCCATGACCCCACTCATGTAGCAGGTTCTGAACAATGACATGTCACCACAAGAGATGTATAATCCGGACACTATCAACTAACATAAGGTAAATCCCTTCTACTAAATTTTGTTTAAGGCATGTCATGCATAAGCATTGCACAGTGTTCATTAACCATTAAATCTGAGCAAACCAAATCCAGAAAGAGTAATCAGTAATGTAAATGGATGTAAACTCAATCATTGGCCAAAATATCATATTGAATTGAATAGGACGAACCCAAATAGAAAAAGAACCAGGGACAATTTCAGATAATCTAAACAGCAGGTAAAGCTAGGTAATTTAATTTTCACTAGTGCATTCTTCGAGTGCATCTGAGTTAATAACAGAAAGGTTTAAGTAAAATAGGATTGCAAATGCAGATATAAATTAGTCCATTCAAATGACTAAGACAAATTTCTTTTCAACAATCAAACTGATCATTCAAACTGAGATCAAATCAATTTTAAAAATGTTCTCTTGCTTCTTCGACCTTTATGAAGGCCTTTTCTCCAGAGATTATGAATTGTTGTGCATTAGTTGGAGCTATTATGATAATAGATGTGTAAGGTTAAATATCAACAAAAGCTCACAAGGCTGAAAATTTATCAATTGCCTTTAGATAATCTTTCCTAAACGCATGTTTGGTAACTCAATTCCAAGCCTTGGATTAAGAATCGGAAGAACAAAATCAATTCCGTCGAATTCAGATTAATTCCAAATTCAATTGCATGGCTTGGAATTGAATGTCAAACAAACCATAAGTGGAAATATCAGCAACCAACTTGAACATAGTACTGGTAATGTTACAAGGTCCTACATGAAAGGACAAATAATAACTCAACAAAACCAGATAAGTAACTAACCTTATTCTCCAGCATCCGGCTTAGCCTTCTCTTCTCCTCTAGGTCTCCGGTATGACGCAGTCTACTCAACTCAACCTCTTGCTGCAGGGTTAAACCAACCAACCCCATTCAGTAGATTACACAATTGACAAAGTAATATGATGCAAAAGGTTTCTCGTTTTTTATTAGAATGACCTAAAGATTTCTTAGCACTCCAAAATTCAGTTCAGGATGCTGGTGCAAATGAAAGTGAAAAATAGAAAGATATACTGGGACAAAAACACGTTGGACAAAAAAAAATTCAACCTGTTGCAGACGTTCATGAAGCTCCTGTTCTTCCACTAAACGCCGTTGAAATGCAGCTTCAATAAGAGGAGCTGCCTCTTCTCTTTTCGCTCTCTCCAAATAATCCATTGTTTTAGCAAGCCTCTGTAGTTTCTTTTCCATTTCTTGTCTCTCTCTTAGTTGTTCAGTTAAGGCCATCTCCATTATGGTCTGCTTGGTTAACTTGTCCTGGATTAAACTTAGAAGGTCAGTTGACATTCATTCAGGCAAATGCAAAAAAGACAAGAAGATTTTACTCACAGCCTCTATGACTGGCTTCTTTCCCTTCTTTTTGCTACGTTTTTCAGCTTCATGTAACAAAGCTTGAGCCTCTTCAAGTTCCCGCTCCTCAATTTCCCTGAGGATCCTTTGGTTCTTCCTCTGCTCATACTCTATAGCAAGTCTTCTTTGCTCTGCCTCTTCAGTTATCTTCTGTAGTTTAAGCCTCTTGGTTTCCTCCTCTCGCTCCTAAAAGGGATAATGTTGCTTCAGTAAATATATATTATTAACCAGGAACGGTATCCGTAATTAGTAGTTTAAAACACAATACCATCTCTAAAAGTTGCCTCTCTTGTTCTTCCTTTCGTTTCTCAATTATCAACTTCCGGGCAAGAAGTCGCTTGTGTTCTTTATCCACTATCTCAGCCAAACCTTCAAGTGACTCCCCCAATTTGGAGGCTTTATGGCCAGGAGGATAAATCATGGTCCTGGCCTTACTCATGGATTCTGCCAAAACACTTAAATGGCTTCGAAATCCTTCAGACTCAAGACCCTGAAAGCAAGAGAGAGAAACAGAAAATAGCATCGACTATAAGAAAATCCTAGAAGATTTGTATTCTGTTATGAACTTCCTAATAATATACTTTATTAGCAATGAAGCAAAAGATGATTCACCAAAGCAGAATAACAACAAAAACTGACTAGCTAATAACGGCCATTGCTCTCACAACCACTAGTAACTACGTTAATAAATCTAGTAACTCAGTTCAACTCAGCCTCAGTCTCAATGACATGGGCTCATCTGATTGATCCTTTTCCGCTATACAAAATAGTCAAAAGTAAGTCATCACACATGGCACAAACATTTGTGCCTTCCTTTATCACTAAATTCCATGTAGTCTCTCTGACTTCTATTGTGATTATAATGACACCCAAAACCATCCTACTGGGTGCACTAGCCAGTCCACATTGCAGGCGTCTAAACTATCTTAAGCAATCGCCTCTCATATTTTTTCTATTGAAAAGACCTTTTTTGTCTCACAGATTTATTCATTATAATTCAATAGGTTTACAAAAACCACGACTAGCTTCGAACACGAAGAACTACAGCAAGCCACCATTCAAGCTGGCATAAATACCAAGTAACTTGAGTTTCAAATGCAGCTAATATTTCACATTGAACTTCTCCAAGTTTGTGTAGCCAGCAGTAATTTTGATTTTGCACGCATAGGTAAACCACCACAAACGACGAGCACGAATGCATAGAGAGTGCAAGAAAGTGCAATGATAACTAACCTGGTTGCCAAAGAAAACAGCGCCTTTCCTATGGTCAACTTTCATTGCTATAAATTTGTGCTTGGCGGCATCCACAGAAAACTTTTCCACTACAGAAAACTCAAAAAAGGGAATCATACCAGATAAGGTCTGAATCTTCATTGTTTGATATACGTGAGATACCTGTAAAAGCAGAAAACAGAAAAGCAACAGAGTCAAAATCCCAGGCACAGCCAGAATGAGACAATAAAAATAAGAAGAAAATAGTTTGTACCTGCTGCAGTAATCTCAGGGTGGCAAGTTTTTCCAGCGAATGGATATATTCAGATAGTTGCACTTCCGGTACAGAAGAGGCAGAAGAGAGCTTTCCCCCAAGCTTTGAGATTTTTGTCAGTAAGGGCTGTACTTTTGAGGCAAGATCTAGAGGGAGAAACTCCTGTTCTAGAAGATGGTAGAGATCCTTAACCTCCTGAGTTACACATGCCATTACACCTTTGGACACCTGCAAAATCCGCAAAGTAACAACTCAGTTTTTGTTCTGTAAGAAAGCTGGAAAAGAAGCGAAGTAAGAACTTGGACATAATAAAAGGAGAGACGAGAAGTCCAAACAAACTTAACACACTGAGAAGCATAAACAAGTTCTGTCTTACCAAATAGAGAAGAATAACAGAGAAAATCTTCTTCCATGTCCATCTATTATGCTAGTTCAATTCTGATGAACGAATTGGAAAGAGTGTTTTGGTCACAGTGAGTATTTTGAGTTATGTCCGAAATATGAGTCTCGGACAGTACAAACCAGTATTGAGCCGCATCAGTGGCGGACGCAGGAAATTAAGGAAGGGGGATCAAGATTCTTTGGAGCAAAGGATTGAAGATGGTGGTTCGGGGGCACCGCCCCCGATTTTTTTTTTTTGGCTATTTTTTCCACATGCAATACAACTTTAGTGCGACTAAAATAATCTAAAACCAACCAGGAACAGAGCCTACGTGAAAGCCAATCTCGCAGTGTCCCATTAGGTATGAATTCGTAAACCAGCATCTGCATATGTGCACATAACATCCTTAAATTTCCATCGTAAATAAAATCTTCTATATCTAAAGTATTAATTTTCTCTTTTTGCTATTCTAATTCTATTGGCTGAAGTTTTATTTATACTATGTACCAATACGACGTCGTTTAGTGTAATAAAAAAAAAGTCAAGCAGGTGCAGCCGGCCCTACTTGCACCTACATATGTCCGCCAGTGAGCTGCATGGCCGCATGGCCAGTTCAGCCTGAAATTATAAACAAGAGAAAATGAAGATTGATCCTTACCAGTTCCCTATTGGTACTGTATGTAATAACTATGATTGGTTGAAAGCAAATAAGCCACATACGTCAAAATCGTTGATCTACTATTGCTTCATATCCTTTCTAATTAATATATTCAACCGGTATAACATTTGCATTGAGAATTCAGGTACGGAAGAAAATACTGCAGACACAGAGAAGAAAAAACAAAAAGTGATTAAGAAGATGCAAGTTATCTGTTCAAGCTTACCAGTTCAGAGAGGAGTGAGGACCTTGAAAGCTGAAATACAATAGTCAATGGTCAGAGTAAAAAAAGTTGCATGGTAGAAGAACAAAGTAAGAAAAACAATCATTTACATTACCACTTCTCTGCTGTCAGATTTAGGATCAACGCTGAACCCAATAAGATTAGCCACTCTCAAGTTCCTCTCTTTCTGGTTTTCAAGTTCCAAATGGGATGCGCCATATAAGTGATCATATGGGGTCACAGAAAGTGCAGCCAGAACAACTGATGAAGCTATCAACTGCAAGTCCTTCTGGTTCAAGTTCTTATTAAAACTCTTCTGAAGTGTAAAAAGCTTAAGCCATGCATAGGCATGATAGAGATGGCTTCCTGAGACCCAAAATATTTCAGTTAACTTAGCATAATATACAACTAGCAAAGATGCCTTAGGAGTCTTCTTGACCATACACATCAACCCATGAATATCTTCAACAGATCGGAAAGCTTCCTGCATGAAATATCATCAAAAATCATGGCAATTGGTCAGCATAGATTTTTTAACAATAATATACATACATACACACTCATACACACACATACATGCAGCATATATTTGATCTTTATCTATCTGTGCAAAACTGAGAGAGAAAAGCAATATGAACCTGCCATAGCTGAAGTTCGGTTGCAACCCTTAACTGCTCAAATCTTGTGTCGAGATACAACTGTAAGCTTTCTGGCGCAGACAAATCTGGTCGGTCCCTTTGGTCCCGATATTTGATAAGATTCGCCAGATGATTCCTGATGATTTCGCACAGCCGCCGAAATTCTGTTGTTCGTTTATATTGCTTACAGAACTGGAAGGCCCGATGCGCTGTCATCTACACATTGTATGGTGACACTTAGTATAAGTTTAAGTGTGGGAGACAAAGCAATATGGTTAGTTTTAAGAGCACGGCCAGAGCCTTTATGAGCTACTTACCGTAAAATATATACAGATGAAAGTCTAGTCTATACTTGCAACTGGCAGAACTATATGGAGGAAAAAAATAACCAAAAGGATAGTAAGAACTCCTCACCGCATACAGAGCCTCCAACTTTGAGTTGTTCCTCAAGATTTCCAACACTGTTCTGTATGTCTCCCACAAGAATTTAAACCACGGAGTCACGAGCTCACGGTCTGATCTGTCTTTTCCTTTTTCCCCACTAACGTAGCTCAACATCAGATCTTCAGGCCTTTTATCAGCTTCTAGGTCGTCAACATCAAGAGCCTCTTCCAAAGCCTGTGCCTGATTACGTGCTAGTTCAGCCTTCTCAGTAGCCAAATGCATGAAGTGTTTAATCACCTCCTCCAATGAACTAATGTTGACTTGTTGGCAGACTATACGATACTGAATCAAACCATCCTTAGCAAACCTTCCTCTTCTCATGTCAACACATAGCTCTACATACTTGAACATAATCCTCTCGAGAGTCTTTTGCCATGCTCTGTACCTCTTTGAGGTAATCAGACTGTGAAGTGCTTGCAGTGCCTCTTGCTTTTGTCCAACATTTATCAACTCTGCATCCATGTATTACAACGCATGTAAGTTCACCGGTAAGTTAACTAAGTGCATCAGTCGGGAAGTACGAATAAAATCATTATGTTATGGAAACCTGTAATACTGTTAGTTTTGGAGCCAAACAAACATGGACAACATAAAATAAGATATATACGAGTGACTGTCACTTGACAGATGACCTTGCATTGGGATGAAAACAATGGCATAAAACGACCAAGGAACTGTGATAGAGACTTAATGGAGTTGGGTTGCATCTGTGCATTACAATATCAAGCTGCAATTCTAGTATTCACTCAACTTACAAACAAATTTTTTGAAGCGTTCAAAAAGATTGTTTCTGAACAAACCAACTTCATGCAGCAGTATCTCATTATAGCTTAATCATAAAAAACAAAAGGCTTGGATAATTAAACTATTACTTCAAAGAGTGGAAGGGTTTCACTACAAAACTACTCCCTTTTCAACTGACATGCCATTCACAAAGCTACCCATCTTCTCCGAAAGAAGAAAACTGTCTAAAGCTACCTACTTTTGCAATAAAAGTACAGCAAATACCAACCTACTAAAGAAATGGGGGATATACACGAGTATTGGATATTTTTAGCTGTTAATCAAGAAGCAGGCAAGTACTCAACTAAAACTTTGGGAATGACAATTGAGCTGTAGCAAAAGCATGATGCGCTAAATAAATGATGCCAAATCAAAACTAAAACCTAACATCAAATACAGATTTATATAATCTCAACCCCCAAAAGCAGCCGAAGAAAAGAAAAAGAGTCTGTATCCATAGAAATATAACTAGAGCACAGTGAAACTTTCTGGTCTCATTCACCCTCAGTATCTAAAGATACCAACTCAAAATAAAGACCGCATAGTGGAGAACGAATAATTTTGTCACTCACCTTCAGCTCGTTTCAATGCATTCTCAGGTTTGGCGAAGGTCGCCATGTTATCAACTACCCCGCCTGCCGAAGAAACAGTAAGGGTAAAAAATTAATACAGATCTATGCACATAAATTTATCACGAACAACTCAACGCAATTCGCATTTTCTTTAGCAAATCAAAGCTACAAGAGCCAAATCACTCTTAATGACTAAATTCACCAGCACTAGCTGTGATATAAAAAAGATGTAATTGAACACCTACAGCAAGCATTGAAAGAAGATCACAACTGTGTGAGAAATGGTGAACAATATTTCCCTTGAAAACAAATGTATGCCTAAATATAAAGGAGGAAAACACAATTACATTTAAGGAACATACATCGATTCAGTCAACTCTTACCGAATTTCAAGGTGGTAAAGCAAGATATAGTAGCATAAATTGATGTCTTTTAAGGAGAATGAAAATCATAAATTGATGTCTTTTAAGGAGAATGAAACAGCTAAAACAATGCAGAATCATAACTTCTAAAACTTTTACCCCTTAAAACCACCATCACACTAACTTCTCCCTCTCACCTATCAATTATTTTTCTATAAAACTGAACTTTTACTCCATCAATCCCCAAAAGAGTGTCCTCTTCTTTGTTTTATTTTTTTACAATTTAAGAAAGTCACTCAAACAATTTTAGTAGCAAATAAAAACCATTACCCTAACCGTCCATCTAAGACACTTGTTGTATTGCAAGTGTACAACGGAAAATGAAAATTGTTGTTAAAGGTGATTTCAGAAACTTTCTTAAAATTAGACACCCGTTTAGGAAAAAAATCATTACGCAAACACTCAGTTAGGAACTAAGGGAGTAATATTGACCTATTTGTTGCAATGAAAATTATCAATATATAACAGAGCTTTTTTGCTTTTTTAAAAAAATTGAACCATGAAAATAATATATGTGTGTATTTATCACAAAATAAAAAAAATAATATATATATATAATCTTTATAAACTTAACAGTGGAAACTGTAGTATATATATACTTGCACCAATTAACTAACAAAAACCCTCACTTGATCAAATTAATTAGCAGAACTCATTTCCGCTTCATTCTCTCAACAATAAACCATACATATATTCAAAATCAGGAAATCAACAAAAAAAAAAACAAATAATAGGTGCAATCACACATAAGAACATATATAAACAGAATCCAATACAAAGCCAATCACAATTTCACAAGTCCACAAATATATGAACAGATTCAAATACAAAGTCAATCACAAGTCCACACACATAGATTCGATAAGATCAAACACATGTACGTGCAAATAGAAGTATTACGTAAAAAATCTGATCAAAATTATGGAATCCATCAACAAAATTGAACGAACGTCAAAATTACAGAATCGATCGAGAGATGATACCGAATTGAGTGAACGATCATCGATTATACATAAAAAATAATTAAACGTATAGGAAGAGATGAAGAAAATGATACCTCTAAATCGCCCTCTCAGTTGGAGAGTGTGTGTGTGTGTGTGTGTGTGTGTGTGTGTGGAGATTCTAGATTAATCGTCTGTTGTGTGCGTGGAAAGTGAAGGAAGTGATGTTGGGCCGGGTTGTTTATGCTTGTTGGTTCCGGTTTTGGTTTAGTAGCTACTCTCTCCCGTGTAGAGGTCGATTTTGTTTAGTTTTTAGCCAAACTAGTCAGTAACCCGTCGATACTCGACGGACATAATGAAACTAATAATTAAATATTATAAAAACAACATGGTGAAATTATATTTCTGTGATTCAACCTGAAAATATTCAACATAAGATTCTTAATATTCTTAGCAATAAAAATATTATACACATTTTGTGCCAAAGTAAGTAAGGTTTCTATTTCGTCCTTTTTTACGTTCACCCTAGAGTAAAGTTTTAAAATGAAAAATAATGACAATTTTTGCCCTTATCATGCTTATAATTACAAAAACCCACAACATAACGTATATACTTCGTATTTCAATTAACTTGAATCATAAATAGTGTTTTTGATAATTAAGTCTTCAAGCCACTAAATCTGTTTGCCCACTTTTTTCTTTAATAAGCGTGCAATATGACTGCAACATTCTTATTCCAAAATGAAAGAAGTATCACTTAAAATATTAAACTATACAAATTATACCAAAAGTTAATTTACACTTTAATGAATGCACTTAGTAGAGATAAATTTTGTATCACATAAACAAATATAGATTCAGAATTACCTCACAAAATATGATTCACTAAACATAAAAGTGTTACTTATTCATGAATTGAGGTTTTTTTAACGTGATTATATCTTTTAGTAGTATATAAAAAACTAAATGTCTAGCGTACATTGTTTAATATAATAATATTTATATCCCAAATGAATGACCAAAATATTTTAAATTCATCGTTACTCAAGAAAAAATTAGAAAAATAATTTAGTTTTTCGTTTTGGGGCGGAGTATACTTTTTCTAAAAAGAGACCTTGACAACGATGTAATGCTTAGGATCATATTTGATCAGTTTCATAAAAAAAAATAAAAAAATAATAAGAACATGTTTGATCAACACACAGAAAAAAGAATCAAGATAATTACCTAAGTTAAAAATCACAACAAAAAATATTCTTAAAAAACTATAATTGAGATGATCAAATTAAATAATATTAAGAGAATGATAGAATCGATTTAAACAACAAAAACTATATTTGATCCGTGGAGGTTTAGGTTTCAATGGCCATAATGCGGAGAATGAAAAATTAGGATAATGAAGTTAGCTTTGTTGAATTTTGGTTGCTTGTCTTCTTTACGAGATCATGCTCGGCGCGGACTTAACAACAGTTTCTTTATCATCACCAAGTATCACTTAGTACACTTGATAGGAATTAGGAAATCATAAATACTCATATCTTTTTGGTTGAGTATTTTATTAATCAAGCATTAAACAATCAAGAAGGCAGGCTCAAATGGCATACAAATCGAGTTAATATGCATTAGAAATTGTTTATAACATCTAACTACCCAAAATTAATTTGAAAAAAAAAATGGATTTGAGAGAAAAAAGAAAGACAAACTTGAAAGAGGCAGATGTATGAAAACGTATGCAAAAGAATGATAGATACAAATGAATGATAGTGATTTCTGGTTATAAAAATAGATTAAGTTCTAGGACTATTACTTCCAAAAGACTTTCATTAGATGACAATTTTCAAATTTTAAATTTAAACTAATAAAATATACTAATTTGATAAGCTGAAAATAATAAATATAATATAATAATATGATTTGGAAATCTTACTTAAAAAGACTTACAAAGATGATAATTTTAAAATTTTAAATTTAAACTAATAAAATATACTAATATGATAATCTGATATGGGGATAATGGATAATGATACTTCCTCTATCTCTAATTGAATGACCATTATTGTCTCAAAATAAATGCTCTTTTAAATTTTTTGATTTAATTTTTTTTCATAATTCATTATATGTTTACAAATCTAAAATTTTGAAAATGAATTAAAAGAATGTTTATTATTTTTTCTATATTAAAATTAAATTTTTTAAAATGATTCTTAAATTTTGAAAAAAAAATCATTCATATTAGGATGGAGAGAATAATACAATTTAAACAAATTAAATTTAATCCAATAAAATAAAATAAACTAATCTAATAATCTAAAATCTAATATGGGGGATAATGATAAGAGAAATAAGTGCATGCTCCAAGACAATGTTTCTACTTTCTACCACCATCACATTCTTTCGAATGAAGTAGTTGAACCGCTGTAGTTTGAATTTATTACGTTTAAAAATATTTTGTTTGAATTTAAAAGCTAAAATTTGTGTTTAAATCAAAATCTAAAATAAAACTCTCAATTGAATGTGACACATGGCGGCTAATAATTTGTGAACATAGAGCTGACTTTGAATTCCATGTGGCGAGCTGTATGGTATTGAAATGTTTCTGCTTTTATATATTATATAAACAAATTGAATGACCATTATTGTCTCAAAATATATGTTCTTTTAAATTTTTTGAATTAACTTTTTTTCATAATTCATTATATATTCACAAATCTAAAATTTTGAAAATGAATTAAAAGAATGTTTATTATTTTTTCTATATTAAAATTAAATTTTTTAAAATGATTATTAAATTTTGAAAAAAATCATTCATATTAAGATGGAGAGAATAATACAATTTAAACAAATTAAATTTAATCCAATAAAATAAACTAATGTAATAATCTAAAACCTAATATGGGGGATAATGATAAGAGAAATCAGTGCATGCTCCAAGATAATGTTTCTACTTTCTACCACCATCACATTCTTTTGGATGAAGTGGTTGAACCGCTGTAGTTTGATTATTACGTTTAAAAATATTTTGTTTGGATTTAAAAGCTAAAATTTGTGTTTAAATCAAAATCTAAAATAAAACTCTCAATTGAATGTGACACATGGCGGCTAATAATTGGTGAACATAGAGCTGACTTTGAATTCCACAAGGCAAGCTGTATGATCTTAAAATGTTTCGGCTTTTATATATTATATAAACAAATTGAATGACCATTATTGTCTCAAAACAAATGTCCTTTTAAATTTTTTGATTTTTTTTTTCATAATTCATTATATTTTTACAAATCTAAAATTTTGAAAATGAATTAAAAGAATGTTTATTATTTTTTCTATATTAAAATTAAATTTTTTAAAATGAATCTTAAATTTTGAAAAAAAAAAATCATTCATTTTAGGATGGAGAGAATAATACAATTTAAACAAATTAAATTTAATCCAATAAAATAAACTAATCTAATAATCTAAAATCTAATATGGGAGATAATGATAAGAGAAGTCAGTGCATGCTCCAAGACAATATTTCTACTTTCTACCACCATCATATTCTTTCGGATGAAGTAGTTGAACCGGTGTAGTTTGAATTTATTACGTTTAAAAATATTTTGTTTGGATTTAAAAGCTAAAATTTGTGTTTAAATCAAAATCTAAAATAAAACTCTTCATTGACTGTGACACATGGCGGCTAATAATTGGTGAACATAGAGCTGACTTGGAATTCCACGTGGCGAGTTGTATGAGCTTGAAATGTTTCTGATTTTATATATTATATAGATAGATTGAATGACCATTATTGTCTCAAAATAAATGTTCTTTTAAATTTTTTGATTTAATTTTTTTTTCATAATTCATTATATTTTTACAACTCTAAAATTTTGAAAATGAATTAAAAGAATGTTTATTATTTTTTCTAGATTAAAATTAATTTTTTTTAAATTATTCTTAAATATTGAAAAAAATAATTCATTTTTGGATTTAGAGAATAATACAATTTAAACAAATTAAATTTAATCCAATAAAATAAACTAATTTAATAATCTAAAATCTAATATGGGGGATAATTATAAGAGAAATCAGTGCATGCTCCAAGACAATGTTTCTACTTTCTACCACCATCACATTCTTTTGGATGAAGTAGTTGAACCGTTGTAGATTGAATTTATTACGTTTAAAAATATTTTGTTTGGATTTAAAAGCTAAAATTTGTGTTTAAATAAAAATCTAAAATAAAACTCTTCATTGAATGTGACACATGGCGGCTAATAATTGGTGAACATAGAGCTGACTTGGAATTTCACGTGGCAAGTTGTATGGTCTTGAAATATTTCTGCTTTTATATATTATATAGATTGAATGACCATTATTGTCTCAAAATAAATGTTCTTTAAAATTTTTTGATTAATTTTTTTTCATAATTCATTATATTTTTACAAATCTAAAATTTTGAAAATGAATTAAAAGAATGTTTATTATTTTTTCAAGATTAAAATTAAATTTTTTAAATTGATTCTTAAATTTTGAAAAAAATCATTCATTATAGGATGAAGAGAATAATACAATTTAAACAAATTAAATTTAATCCAATAAAATAAACTAATTTAATAATCTAAAATCTAATATGGGGGATAATGATAAGAGAAATAAGTGCATGCTCCAAGACAATGTTTCTACTTTCTACCACCATCACATTCTTTCGGATGAAGTAGTTGAACCGCTGTAGTTTGAATTTATTACGTTTAAAAATATTTTGTTTGAATTTAAAAGCTAAAATTTGTGTTTAAATCAAAATCTAAAATAAAACTCTCAATTGAATGTGACACATGGCGGCTAATAATTAGTGAACATAGAGCTGACTTTGAATTCCATGTAGCGAGCTGTATGGTATTGAAATGTTTCTGCTTTTATATATTATATAAACAAATTGAATGACCATTATTGTCTCAAAATAAATGTTCTTTTAAATTTTTTGAATTAACTTTTTTTCATAATTCATTATATATTCACAAATCTAAAATTTTGAAAATGAATTAAAAGAATGTTTATTATTTTTTCTATATTAAAATTAAATTTTTTAAAATGATTATTAAATTTTGAAAAAAATCATTCATATTAGGATGGAGAGAATAATACAATTTAAACAAATTAAATTTAATCCAATAAAATAAACTAATGTAATAATCTAAAACCTAATATGGGGGATAATGATAAGAGAAATCAGTGCATGCTCCAAGATAATGTTTCTACTTTCTACCACCATCACATTCTTTCGGATGAAGTGGTTGAACCGCTGTAGTTTGATTATTACGTTTAAAAATATTTTGTTTGGATTTAAAAGCTTAAATTTGTGTTTAAATCAAAATCTAAAATAAAACTCTTCATTGAATGTGACACATGGCGGCTAATAATTGGTGAACATAGAGCTGACTTTGAATTCCACAAGGCAAGCTGTATGATCTTAAAATGTTTCGGCTTTTATATATTATATAAACAAATTGAATGACCATTATTGTCTCAAAACAAATGTCCTTTTAAATTTTTTGATTTATTTTTTTTTCATAATTCATTATATTTTTACAAATCTAAAATTTTGAAAATGAATTAAAAGAACGTTTATTATTTTTTCTATATTAAAATTAAATTTTTTAAAATGAATCTTAAATTTTGAAAAAAAAATCATTCATTTTAGGATGGAGAGAATAATACAATTTAAATAAATTAAATTTAATCCAATAAAATAAACTAATCTAATAATCTAAAATCTAATATGGGAGATAATGATAAGAGAAGTCAGTGCATGCTCCAAGACAATGTTTCTACTTTCTACCACCATCACATTCTTTCGGATGAAGTAGTTGAACCGCTGTAGTTTGAATTTATTACGTTTAAAAATATTTTGTTTGGATTTAAAAGCTAAAATTTGTGTTTAAATCAAAATCTAAAATAAAACTCTTCATTGAATGTGACACATGGCGGCTAATAATTGGTGAACATAGAGCTGACTTGGAATTCCACGTGGCGAGTTGTATGAGCTTGAAATGTTTCTGATTTTATATATTATATAGATAGATTGAATGACCATTATTGTCTCAAAATAAATGTTCTTTTAAATTTTTTGATTTAATTTTTTTTTCATAATTCATTATATTTTTACAACTCTAAAATTTTGAAAATGAATTAAAAGAATGTTTATTATTTTTTCTAGATTAAAATTAATTTTTTTAAAATTATTCTTAAATATTGAAAAAAATAATTCATTTTTGGATTTAGAGAATAATACAATTTAAACAAATTAAATTTAATCCAATAAAATAAACTTATTTAATAATCTAAAATCTAATATGGGGGATAATTATAAGAGAAATCAGTGCATGCTCCAAGACAATATTTCTACTTTCTACCACCATCACATTCTTTTGGATGAAGTAGTTGAACCGTTGTAGATTGAATTTATTACGTTTAAAAATATTTTGTTTGGATTTAAAAGCTAAAATTTGTGTTTAAATAAAAATCTAAAATCAAACACTTCATTGAATGTGACACATGGCGGCTAATAATTGGTGAACATAGAGCTGACTTTGAATTCCATGTGGCGAGCTGTATGGTATTGAAATGTTTCTGCTTTTATATATTATATAGATTGAATGACCATTATTGTCTCAAAATAAATGTTCTTTAAAATTTTTTGATTAATTTTTTTTCATAATTCATTATATTTTTACAAATCTAAAATTTTGAAAATGAATTAAAAGAATGTTTATTATTTTTTCAAGATTAAAATTAAATTTTTTAAATTGATTCTTAAATTTTGAAAAAAATCATTCATTATAGGATGAAGAGAATAATACAATTTAAACAAATTAAATTTAATCCAATAAAATAAACTAATTTAATAATCTAAAATCTAATATGTGGGATAATGATAAGAGAAATAAGTGCATGCTCCAAGACAATGTTTCTACTTTCTACCACCATCACATTCTTTCGGATGAAGTAGTTGAACCGCTGTAGTTTGAATTTATTACGTTTAAAAATATTTTGTTTGAATTTAAAAGCTAAAATTTGTGTTTAAATCAAAATCTAAAATAAAACTCTCAATTGAATGTGACACATGGCGGCTAATAATTAGTGAACATAGAGCTGACTTTGAATTCCATGTGGCGAGCTGTATGGTATTGAAATGTTTCTGCTTTTATATATTATATAAACAAATTGAATGACCATTATTGTCTCAAAATAAATGTTCTTTTAAATTTTTTGAATTAACTTTTTTTCATAATTCATTATATATTCACAAATCTAAAATTTTGAAAATGAATTAAAAGAATGTTTATTATTTTTTCTATATTAAAATTAAATTTTTTAAAATGATTATTAAATTTTGAAAAAAATCATTCATATTAGGATGGAGAGAATAATACAATTTAAACAAATTAAATTTAATCCAATAAAATAAACTAATGTAATAATCTAAAACCTAATATGGGGGATAATGATAAGAGAAATCAGTGCATGCTCCAAGATAATGTTTCTACTTTCTACCACCATCACATTCTTTCGGATGAAGTGGTTGAACCGCTGTAGTTTGATTATTACGTTTAAAAATATTTTGTTTGGATTTAAAAGCTAAAATTTGTGTTTAAATCAAAATCTAAAATAAAACTCTTCATTGAATGTGACACATGGCGGCTAATAATTGGTGAACATAGAGCTGACTTTGAATTCCACAAGGCAAGCTGTATGATCTTAAAATGTTTCGGCTTTTATATATTATATAAACAAATTGAATGACCATTATTGTCTCAAAACAAATGTCCTTTTAAATTTTTTGATTTTTTTTTTCATAATTCATTATATTTTTACAAATCTAAAATTTTGAAAATGAATTAAAAGAATGTTTATTATTTTTTCTATATTAAAATTAAATTTTTTAAAATGAATCTTAAATTTTGAAAAAAAAATCATTCATTTTAGGATGGAGAGAATAATACAATTTAAATAAATTAAATTTAATCCAATAAAATAAACTAATCTAATAATCTAAAATCTAATATGGGAGATAATGATAAGAGAAGTCAGTGCATGCTCCAAGACAATGTTTCTACTTTCTACCACCATCACATTCTTTCGGATGAAGTAGTTGAACCGCTGTAGTTTGAATTTATTACGTTTAAAAATATTTTGTTTGGATTTAAAAGCTAAAATTTGTGTTTAAATCAAAATCTAAAATAAAACTCTTCATTGAATGTGACACATGGCGGCTAATAATTGGTGAACATAGAGCTGACTTGGAATTCCACGTGGCGAGCTGTATGAGCTTGAAATGTTTCTGATTTTATATATTATATAGATTGAGTAATTGACTTTGCGTACCAATTTGGTGGTAAACAATTTAACATACATACATACGTAGTTGTAGTTGCTATACATGAAATGAAATGTTATATGCGTATTTTACTTTCATTTTTAATTTAACCATCTTTTTTATTACTCGTTATAAAATAGTAGATCTGAAGTGATTATGAAATATGAATTGGGCTTAGACAGTGCAAAGGGTTCAATGGGTATAATGGGCCAATTGACTTAGAATGGGCCATGGAAATCAAATAAGGTAAAAAGTAATATTCCGCCTTAAAGATGACGAGATAACATAGCACGTGGCATAGATGCAATGTGGGGCGGGAATAAAAGTGTAGGCGGGAAGTACCTACGGCGAGAAGATTACATAGCATACTCCCCACCCCCTTTTTATATGAATTTCGGGTAGTCAAAGCGTAATTAAGAATGAGTAGCCAAATAGGTCTTGTCGCCTTAGTGAATTTGTCGCCAGGCGACAAACTCAGCTCGTACGCAACAGGTAATTTGGATAGTGACACGTGGTATCCACCCCCATAATGTATAACAGTGCAACATGATGGGATTGGTAGTACTTTTTACTAACTCTGAGGGTAGTTGACTGACAAGGCATGGGTGATTGACACGTGTCTTTGCAGGTATGGCCTATGATTATGAAGTGATATAAATATGTGAAATTCAGCACTATTAAGTAAGTCCTATTCTTTCTCTAAAAATTCTCTCTCCTCTTCATTATTTTCTCTCTCTCTCTACAATAGTTACTTGACCAGATAACCTTACTGATTCTCACGCCGGAGGGGTTTCACCGGAGTCACCCCCGGTTTAGTTCACTGTGACTTGCGTGTGTGTAGGTTTCCAGGCGAGTCATCCCAAGAAGATCAGCCGGAGTATCCATGGGAATAGCTGAAGATTCAGCTCCTGATCAACCCCATTTTCCATGGTAGCATCAGTTGGTTCCGTTGTCGGGACTGAGCGCTCTTCTTTGGGTGGCTAGGTGAAGTTTGGGAGGTTGTTGGTGGCTGCCGGAGGTGAGAGAGAAGGTGGAGTACTGTTGTTGTTCTGTCGGTGGAGCCCAGAAGATTCTAACTGTCAGTCTGATCAAAGGAGTAAAAGCTAGTTAACTAGAGAACCAAGGAGGATTCTCAGATGGTACTTGTCAGAGGTTGTTTTTTGGATTGTGGTATTTATTTCAGGAAGTCATAAAGTTGTCTTTGGCTATAAAGGTTGTAAGTTCATTAATGCATGTATTAAAGGCGTTTTGTTTTCAGAAAGTGACTTGTAAAGTTGTCAGAACAGTTGGTTTATTGTGAAAAGGTGTGATTTGGCTTGAAGTGTCTGAAAAAGTATACAGTTAGTTGGAAGCAAGTTATGGTGGTTGGTCAAGAAAAAGCTACCCCCTCTAGGGCGGCACAGAACTTAACATTGGCAACTCCAAATGCTAAGGATGCTCGTGCGGGAGCTGGAGTAGGATCTGAAAGAGGGGTGGAGGTCCATACGTCTGAGACCAACACCAGCGTTAGGCGGGATAGGGTGGAGGAGGAAAGGGTGAGAGTGGAAAGAGCCAAGGCAGTAGATGAAGGTCAAGTTCCCGCGAAGTCGAAGAATGCAGAAGTAAGAGAAAGGATTGAAAAGTTAAGGGCGGACAATGAGGCGTGGATGCATGTTCTCGCCAATAACCAACAATTGAAGGAGTTACATGTGGAGCCTTCCCACGTTCCTGAAGAGTTACTGAATGTACAAGCGGGAGGGTCCCATGTCGGCGGGCAAAATCAAGATGTTAGCGCTAGCGTGGCTAATAGACCAAGACAGGGTGTAGATATGCAGCTGCCCAGGAGATTAGCGGAAAATCGAAGGCGGGATGATGGCTTGGAAGCAAGAAAGAAGAGGAGAAAGAAAATATACCATAAGCCAGGCAACTCCAAAGAAGAATCTTATTACTTTGAATATGACAGTAATGAATCTAGCGGCTCCACGCACGACGAAGGACGTGGCAAGGAAAGGACCCAGATATCGCGACATCATGATGCTAGGCGACATCGTGAGAGGTCACCACGGGATAGGGAGCGACGGCGACAAGATAGGAAAGATAAAGAGTATGATAAGGAAAGGGAGCGGAGAGCTGCAGAGGCGGTAAGGGCGGCAGAAGCCGAGAAGCTCGCAGAAGCCATAAAAGCCGCAGAATTGGCCAAGGCTAGTGAGGCAGAGAAGGCTAAGAAGGAAGAGGAACAAAAGTTGAGAAATGAGATGGCTGAGATGGCGAAGAAAATTAAGGATTTAGAGGCGGGAATAAAGAAAGTAGAAGGAAAAAAGCCTTTTTTGGCTCCTTTCACCCAAAGTATCAAAGGTGTTGCCCCAGACCCAAGTTTTCGAATGCCAACTTTATCAAGTTATTCAGGAAAATCTAGAGCAGTAACTCATGTGGGAGGATTCGAAGCAACCATGTCGCCGCTGACCGAGAATGAAGCAAGCAGGTCGAAGCCAGTGAGCACTCCGCATCACGCATTGGATTGGTTCTTAGCACAGCCTGAAGATTCTATAACGGGGTATCAAGATTTCAGGGAGAAATTCTTGGCGAGATTTAGTGCGTCAGGATCACAACCAGTTCAAAAGACGGAGTTGTGCAGCCTTAAACAAAAGGATGGAGAAGGGATTGCGACTTTCACAGACAGGTTCATGGGAGTGGCGAATCAAGTCCCTGACATCGCTCAAGGCGAGATAATCATGTTATATAACACCAGTTTGCAGCCAGGTCACTTTAAGCAGGAGTTAGGAATGAGATTGCCAAAGACTACAGGGGAGTTATATGAAAGAGTACGGGGATTTTGTAGCGGAGCTAGAGTTAAGACCAAAGGAACTCCAGCGGCAAATCAGACCAAGAAAGTGGTGGGTGAAAGGGTGGAGGTAGTGCGAGATGATCGGAGAGGATTTGGCGGCAGCAGAGGAGCCAGTCAAGCGGGAAGAAGTGGAGGCCGTGGAGAAGGCCGCATGGGAGGTCAAGGAGAGTTCAAGCCAAAGACAGACATCAAATATAGTCGGTTGAACACTCCTATCAGTGAGATCATGAAGAAAATAAATTTACCTGAACCTTTTCCTATTACTCCAGGAACTGGTCCGGCTAGAGATCAGAATAGCTATTGTGAGTTTCACAAAGATAAAGGACACAAGACTGATGATTGTTATAATTTAAAAAGATTGATTCAGGGGAAGATCGACAGAGGTTTCTTGCAGGAGTATTTGGAGGAGAATGTTGGGCGGGATGATCAACGTAGACCTGAGAGAAATTTGGTGGATGTCATTCACGACCCATTACCCAAACAGATCTCGCTTGAATACCCAAATCATGACTTTGACGCATACGTTTGACGTTCCTCAGTTTCCCGCCAGTCAAGATAGGGTGATCAGTTTCTCCAGGCGAGAATTGGCTGTTACCAAAAGCCATGGGAGTCAGCCAATTATCATCACCATGTATCCAGGCAATAACATTGTGCAGCGAGTCATGGTAGACTCTGGGGCGAGTAGGAATGTGCTCTATTATGATGCTTTTAAAAGGATGAATTATACAGAGGCAAACTTGGTGCCTCATAAAGGATATCTTGAGGGTTTCACTAATCATTCTGTTAAGGTTAAAGGCACGATTATGTTGGATGTTGAAATTGGTGAAGGAAAGTTGGCGAGATGCGAGAATATCGAATTCATGGTAGTTGACATTGTGTCTCCTTATAATGCTATAGTGGGGATCCCGTTCATGTTGAGCTTTGAAATGGTTCTGTCAATTCCCCATCAGAGAGTGAAGTATCCCACCGCCAATGGGATAGGTTGCTTGAAGAGTGAGGCAGTCACTGTGGTAAGAAAGCAAAAAGAGATGTTGAAAGCTAAGGCGGAGAGTACAATTTCGATGACGTCCAAAGTAGAATCTAGTCAGTTAAAGATAAATATGGTTAAGATTGTAGAGGTGGAGAAGGGCGAACCAGATTGGGTCATAACGGAGAGTATGAGAAAGGGAACTGCTATAGTGGCTGGAGCGACAAACCAAGTTTCGTGGCGGAGGTAAGGGTGCCCAGAAGAAGGCGGGAAGTTTGTATTGTGGATGAACAAGATTCTGATTCTGAGGTTAGGCGAGAAAAGATGGAGGAGGTTGCAGTTTGGCGAGATGTAAGATCCGGCATGGTGGAGCAAATCGATGATGATGAAGAGGATAGTTGGGCAATGGAAATGGTGAGAGCCACGCCCAGTTTAAGTTATGTCAGGGTAGTAAGGCTAGTCAGTATGGAGGAGCCAAGGATCGAAGAGGTGGTTGATGGAAATGTTAAAGTACTTATAGATGAATCTGATGGTGATTATGAAACCATTGAAGTAGAGGACGCTCAGGGGCGGCCCACTGGTAATGTATTTGCTGATCCTAAAAGGCCAGTCCCCGTTGGTATAAGAAAGAGGAAAAGGATAGAGGTGGAAACGTTGCAGGTGCGAGACGAGCCAGATATCAAGGCAGGAGAAGAATTGGAGGAGGTAGAAATCAATTGTTATTTTCCCGAGCAAAAGGTGAAGATTGGCAAGCAACTGTCGCGGGATGAGCGAGAATCTTTGGTTGATTTTTTGAAGGAAAATTTGGATGTATTTGCTTGGAGACCGGAGGACATGAAGGGTATTGATGAGAGTGTTGCTCTGCATTGTTTGAATGATGATCCTAAGGTGGAGCCATTTAAGCAAAGGGTAAGGCACTTGTCGCCGGAGAAAGAGGTGGCAGTATTGGAAGAAGTGGAAAAGTTGTTGAAGGCGGGAATAATCGAGAAAATTCAATATCCGGTGTGGTTGGCTTGTCCCGTAATGGTTTTGAAGTCAAACAAGAAGTGGAGAATGTGCATTGATTTTACTGATTTGAATACAAAGATGTCCCAAGGATTGCTATCCTTTACCCAAGATTGATAAGTTGGTGGATTCCATTTCAGTCACAGAGTGTTCGGCTTATTGATGCTTATTCAGGATATCACCAGATTAAGATGGCGGAGGAAGACAAGGCAAAAACAGCGTTTAGGACTCCAAAGGGAAATTTTTGTTACAAAATGATGCCTTTCGGTTTGAAGAATGCGGGGGCGACATACCAAAGGATGGTGAACGAGGTATTCAAGTCTCAAATTGGGCGGAATATAGAAGCATACATTGATGACATGGTGATCAAGACCGGGGAAAGCAATCACTTGTTGGATCTCGCCGAAACTTTCGAGAACTTGAGAAGGAATTCGATGAAGTTGAATCCTAGTAAGTGCACATTTGGCGTTACGGCGGGAAAGTTTCTGGGATTTTTGGTAAACAGGCGCGGGATTGAGGCCAACCCAGAAAAAATTCAGGCGTTATTAGATATGTCGCCACCAAAATCTATCCGCGAGATTCAGCGGCTTAATGGGAGGATCATTGCCCTTGGAAGGTTTATTTCGAAGTCGACGGAGAGATGTTTGCCTTTCTTCAAGGTCTTGAAGGGCGGGAAGAAATTTGAATGGAGCAAAGAATGCGGAGCAGCTTTTGAAGAAATGAAATCTTATTTGGGGAGGCCACCCTTGTTGAGTAGCCCCATGGAGGGGGAAGAATTGTTTGTTTATTTGGCAGCCTCTGATTACGCAGTAGCCGCAGTATTGGTAAGGGAAGATGGGGGAATCCAAAGGCCTGTATATTATGTGTCTAAGGCATTGAGCGAGGTGGAGTCGAGATACTTTAATGCAGAAAAGTTAGCATATGCATTGGTGGTAGCGGCGAGAAAGCTAAGGGCATATTTTGTCGCTCATACAATTGTTGTTTTGACTGACGCTCCTTTGAGGAAGATTTTACAAGCTGTGATTCTCGGAAGACTTTTGAAGTGGTCGATTGAGTTGACAGAATTCGACATCAGATATGAATCTCGCCGAGCTATTAAGGCGCAAGCGTTGGCAGATTTTATAGTTGAAACTTCATTTACCAAATCACAGGAAGAAGTAATTGAGGAGCGCGAGAAGAAGAAGGCGGCAAAGCGTGCTGAGCCAAGTCCGATTGAAGAAAAGAAGAGGCCGGAGGATTGTTGGGTCTTACATGTAGATGGTTCATCAGCAAAAGACAGAGGAGGGGCGGGAATGGTTTTGATATCACCAGATGCGGAATGTGAGTATAAGAAGGCATTTAGGTTCAAGTTCCCAGTGTCTAATAATCAGGCGGAATATGAGGCATTAGTGTCGGGAATTGAATTTGCGCGGGATACTGGAGTAAAGAGGATTGTGATTCATTCTGATTCTCAGTTGGTTGTTAAGCAAGTGAAAGGCGAATATGGCGCGGTGAATTCTTTTTTGATAAGATATTGTAATTTGGTGAGAAGTCTCTTGAGTCATTTTGAGTTTTGGGAGTTGGTACAAATTGGGCGAGAAGAGAATTCCAAGGCGGATGCCTTGAGTAGGTCTGCGGGAAGTGAAGATAATGAAGCAACTATTGATCCCTTGGTGGAATATGTCGACATGCCGGCGATTGATAGGCCCATGGTCATGGAGATCGGGGAAGCGGAAGCGAGCTGGGTTACTGACATGAAAGATTTTTTAGAGAAGGGTGAATTGCCGCTTGATGAAGAAAGGGCTAAGATAGTAAAGGTGACTTCCCCGCGATTTACTGTGCAGGATGGAATTCTATATAGGAGATCTTTTTCAAAGCCATTGATGAGGTGCATAGAGCCAAGAATGGTGGCTAAGGTTTTGTTTGAAATCCATGAAGGTGTTTGTGGTGGTCATCCAGGGGCGAGATCCTTGGCGGAGAAAGTATTGTTTCATGGCTATTATTGGCCGAGCTTGAGGAAGGATGCTGAAGAATATGTGCGGAAATGCGAGAAATGTCAAAGGTTTGGGAATATACCGCGGCAACCTGCCACTGAGCAAACGCCTATTGTCGCAACATGGCCTTTTGATATGTGGGGCATTGATTTAATAGGACCATTCCCAAAGGCCAAGGGAGGATGCCAGCATGTGGCAGTTGCCGTTGATTATTTTACTAAATGGACGGAAGCAAAGACTCTGGCGACAATAAGCGAAGACAATGTGATCAGGTTCGTTCAAGAAAACATTTGGTGCAGATATGGGTTACCCAGGGCCATTGTCTCTGATCATGGAATGCAATTTGGTAAGAAATTTGCAGCGGAGTGCCAGAGGATGAATGTTAAGCATTGGATGTCGGCGGTATACGCACCACAAGCAATGGTCGTGCGAAAGCGGCAAATAAACAAATTATTGCCGCTTACGTAAAAAATTTAGAAGGAAGAGGCTACGCATGGTTAGAAGAGTTGTCAACCGCACTATGGTATGTGAGGACCACAATAAAGGGCTCAATCGGGTGAAACAAATACCGCTTTGACTTACGGATCTGAAGCCATGGCACCAACCGAGATGGCCCCGCCGACATACCGGTGACTTATTATGATGAGGCGAGAAATGGCCGACGATGTAATGATCTTGATTTGATTGATGAAAGGAGGTTGCAAGCGAGAATGAGGATGGTAAATTACAAGCGTAAGATGAAGGCCCAAAGATGATAGGCGGGTTAACAAGAGGTCTTTCAATGTAGGTGATTGGGTACTAAGGAGTGCCAAGCCACGGACCCAAACCAGGCTTCACCAAGTTAAATGAAAAATGGGAAGGGCCATTTCAGGTGTCTCAAGTTATTCGAGAGGGGACTTATCGGCTGAGAAAGCAGGATGGTGAAGAATTGAAGAATGCCTGGAGTGTTGATCATTTGAAGCGTTTTTATCAATGAAGTTGTAGCAATCTTTTGTAGTTGCATCTTTTGATTTTTGCTCTAGATACCAAAAGCTACGTAACTTTCTTTTGGGGTCATGTGTTTCTGTTTACGTCACAGTGGCGGGAAAGTTGTGTAGAATTTGCCAATCTAGCATGATGTAACTTATGAACATGATGGAAGGAGGCAGGAATTATTCAGCTACATACTGTTTTGAGAATATCATTTTTATTGAAACTTAACAAGTTTTCTGTTTTATGAAACAGTTATTGGAACGGTGAGATTAGAAAGGCGAAGGTAGTCAAGGAAACCACTGTCATAAGAGATAAAGAAATTTGACGAAGGAGGGCGACAACGGAGGCACCACGAGAATGGCGAGAAGCAATCGTCGCCAAGTCGCCCAAAAGGGATGTGGTGTCTTGGTTAGAGACCAAGGCACCTAATGGATGCGGCGTCTTGGTTAGAGACCAAGTCGCCCAAAAGGGATGTGGTGTCTTGGTTAGAGACCAAGGCACCTAATGGATGCGGCGTCTTGGTTAGAGACCAAGTCGCCCAAAAGGGATGTGGTGTCTTGGTTAGAGACCAAGGCACCTAATGGATGCGGCGTCTTGGTTAGAGACCAAGTCGTCGAAAAGGGATGTGGTGTCTTGGTTAGAGACCAAGGCACCTAATGGATGCGGCGTCTTGGTTAGAGACCAAGTCGCCCAAAAGGGATGTGGTGTCTTGGTTAGAGACCAAGGCACCTAATGGATGCGGCGTCTTGGTTAGAGACCAAGTCGCCCAAAAGGGATGTGGTGTCTTGGTTAGAGACCAAGGCACCTAATGGATGCGGCGTCTTGGTTAGAGACCAAGTCGCCCAAAAGGGATGTGGTGTCTTGGTTAGAGACCAAGGCACCTAATGGATGCGGCGCTGGTTAGAGACCAAGTCGCCCAAAAGGGATGTGGTGTCTTGGTTAGAGACCAAGGAACCTAATGGATGCGGCGTCTTGGTTAGAGACCAAGTCGCCCAAAAGGGATGTGGTGTCTTGGTTAGAGACCAAGGCACCTAATGGATGCGGCGTCTTGGTTAGAGACCAAGTCGCCCAAAAGGGATGCGACGTCTTGGTTAGAGACCAAGTCGCCCAAAAGGGATGTGGTGTCTTGGTTAGAGACCAAGGCACCTAATGGATGCGGCGTTTTGGGTAGAGACCAAGTCGCCCAAAAGGGATGGGGTGTCTTGGTTAGAGACCAAGGCACCTAATGGATGCGGCGTCTTGGTTAGGGACCAAGTCGCCCAAAAAGGATGTGGTGTCTTGGCTAGAGACCAAGGCACCTGATGGATGCGGCGTCTTGGTTAGAGACCAAGTCGCCCAAAAATGGATGAGGTGTCTTGGTTAGAGACCAAGGCACCAAATGGATACGGTGTCTTGGTTAGAGACCAAGGCACCAAAATGGATGCGGCATCTTGGTTAGAGACCAAGTCGCCTAAATTGAGGTGTCTTGGTTAGAGACCAAGCACCAAATGGATACGCCGAATGGATATGCTGAAAATTGTCGCATCAAATAGTTGGCGAGAATCTACACTTGGGAGTGAGGCTGCCTAAAGACAAGCCTCACTTTTTTGAAGGGAGTAGTATGTATATAGAGATAAGATGGAGAGATACAGTGAGAGGTACAGTCTTTGATGAACTATCAAAGCAAAATCAGAATTACCAAAAGAAAAACAAGCGACATGAAGAAGTTATGATAAACAAAGATAGTTTCAGAAGCAAGTCATAAGAAGTAAAGCAGTAGATAAAAGGTCGCAACAGAGCGACAAGAAAATAGCTACAAATTGTCTTTGGCGCGAAGGCCGGGAACAGAAATTAAAATAAGTGTTTGCAACAAAATAGGTGGCGAAAGTTAAAAAGAAGGAAACAAAAATTGTTTGTTACAGGCCCAAAAATAAAAGTTGATAGCAGCATAAAACGAAAGCGCCGCTCATCGGGCGTTAGAGGCGGCATTAAGGGCGTCCTTCTTTGCTTGAGACAGGTCTGACCAAGCGGGAACAATGTTGTCAGGACGAATTTCGGGAACTGGCCACGCGGCTTTGCCAAGGACGGCATCCTCCGATGCTAGCTGCGCCAACTCTTCTTCGCTGTAAGGAACAAGGGGATGTCCCTTGCGACTTTTGTCGCTGAAAATTGTTTTAGAGCCCCATCTGGCCAGCATAGCGGGGGTAATGGCGGGATTTCCTTCGGCGGCAATTGTTCTGAGGGTATGAAGGATAGCGTTATCAAACGCATCCATTTCATCATTCTCTGCTTTGGTTTTAGCGGCTTCAAGATCTTGACGAAGTTTGGTCACTTGGTTAGCTCGCACGAAGTCTGCATCTCTAAGCCGTTTATTCTCGGCGTCAAGCTCGGGAAACTTAGCGACAAGTTCTTTATTTTTCTCGTTTTCCGCAATAAGGCGAGCAAGCTTCTCCTCTGTATCCTTGTTTTTCTTTTCAAGTTCTTCCAACTTCGCTTTACCCTCCGCCAGATCAGTAACAACTTTGGTTCGCAAGTTATGGAGTTCTTGGATAGTGGTATCCCGCCTGGTAACCCTACGTTTGTAAAGATTTCGCTCACGATCAGCTTCAGTGAGCTCTCCCTCTAACTTAAGGCATTTGTTGCTTAAGCCCAGAAGAGTGCTGCTGGCCTGCGAGAAGTAGAAAGGCAAGTAAATGTTATGGTTTAGGGTTAGTTATAAAAATTTGAATTAAAAGGAAAGCGAGTAAAGATATCTTACTAAGGAGAGTTGGATCCCGGCATGATAGGCGGAGTGGGCAGGATTCTCTCCTTCAACGTAAGCGACTTGTTCGGCGTCGCTTGACCGCTTAAGAGCGGTGGAGCCTAGCAAGCAAGAAACTGTGTCTAGCCGCTCAGTTATCAACCCCTTGAGTTTGGGGATATCATTGGCTTCCCGACAAAGAGCCACCATACCCTCCTCGTCTGCCGAAATCTGGAACCCTTCTTTTAACCAGCTGGGCTGGCGACGGGTATGTTGGCGGGAAGACGAAGGGCGTGGCGGTGAGGCTGTGGGATTGGAGGGAGGATCAGTCTCGTGGGCAAAGGGGGAAAGCGGGGTGTTGGTGTCTGTGGGATCTTCGCTTGAACCCCCCAACTTCGGTTTCGGATCCCCAAGGGGAGCGACAATCTCAAATTTCGTCTGGGGCTCATCATTTTCTTCATTCTCTTCTTCCTCTTCCTCATCTTCCAAGATTAGAGTTTCAGGAAGGTTCTCCTGAGTTTGTGCGGGAATTTTCGGGAACAATCTTGTCATCTGCTCCAGTTGTGGCAATGGGAATGGTTAAATCAGCTGGCAGGGCCTTGAGGCTGGCATTCCTAGCCGCGGCCAAACGTTTGGCCTGTTGCTCAGACTGCCCATGTGCTAACCTCTTTTGATTCATATCCATTGAACGATGAACTGCGACAAAAAGCAAAAAGTCATTATTGACATTATAAGACTAAAATTAGTAAATGAGGGAATGCAGAAATTAGTAAAGATCATACGTAGAACTTCTCGCATTGAGCGACAAACATTGTGGCCGTTCCCGCATGTTGTGCACTCAGAAGCAAATTTTGCGCCCGAATGAAGCTCCCATCCCGACCAGGAAACTGTATGTTCAATGGCCACCCTAGGAGGCAAGGGCGGGAAATTGTAAGAAAGCCCTACTTGGCTCAATAGGGAGTCATCGGCTAGAATTTGTTGCCACGAGAAACGAGGAGTTGAGGGATCGGCAGGATTGTTGTCAGTAAGAAGCTTAATCATTTTTCCTTGCAATCTTTTCTCATCCTCGTCTAAGGACCATTTCTTGTCGACTTTAGGGTGAATCCCCAAGAGATCAGTAGGAAGCGTCCAGCCAACGCGAGAAATTATAAATAGTGGGTTGCTCTGCCAGTTGTGAACTTTGGAAGGAAGAGGGGTTAGGATTTTGGGTTTCTTGAATTTTAGCGACATACGAAGTTCGTTTGTCTGCTTGTCTTTTTGTGCGTAACCCGTAAACATGTCCATCAGGAGGTGAAGGGTGGGTTCTCGCCTGAGTGCGCGACAAACAACTATAAAACAAGTCAAAACCCTTATGGCATTAGGGTGCAGCTCGGCTATTGCCGCGTTAGCTTTGAAGAGGACCAAAGAGATAAAAGGGTCAACAGGAATCCTAAGGCCCGCTTCTAGTTGTGACGGGAAAACTACTATACCGTCTTGTCGCCGACGGATGGAGAGTAGCGACATGTCACCATCGTAGCTAGCGATATGGTAATTTAAATGATCTATATGGTATTGAGTGTGAAAGGGGGTGATGTGAGAATTTGTCAAAGGGTCGTTTCCCGCCAGGTTAGAAGTAGAGGGATTATTGGTTAAGTTTGACTGTCCGCCAGCAGAAGTTGAGGCGCCCGGAGCTCCGAAGGTGGACATCTCGCCTGAATCAGAAGAGACAATTTGTTTATAACGAGATCTATTTACTAAGGATCTCGCAATGAGAAAGTCGCATTCGAACCGTCGAATGAGTAGGGGGACCGTAAAAGCGACAAAGGTGTTCGCAAAGTTCGCGGGAGTAAAAAATGTTTTAGACATGGGCCGAAAAATGAAGAAAACACTTGCCTCTAATCTCTATGGCATCAATGATTGTAGGATCTACTCTATTGACTCTAAGACAGTTTACCAAATCATCTCTTGGGATTCTCGCCCATATACCCCTAGTTAGATAATAAATACCACCAGTTTTTCGACATTGGCCATATCTAATTTGCCTAAGACAATTCTTAAACCTAGCCATGATAACAAGTAAAACTTGAGAGAAACAAAGGAAACCAAAAAGCAAAGAAATTACCTGAAAAATATGAAGGATCGTTGATGAAATCAAAGACGGATTGTAAGTTCGCCGGAATGCTCAAGGTCCGGCCAAAGAAGTTATTTTCCAGGATGATTTAGTGGATGAATCGAGGCAAGGAATGAGCGTTTATGGAGGAATTTCAAAGAGGAACAAGGATTTCGTCACTAAAAAGAGGGAAAGGTCAAGGAAGAAAAGTAGTGAGTTCGCCGGAAAACGTACTGATTTCACCGGAAATTGCCTAGGAAGTTTTTCAGACGAGGAGAAGGAAAAAGGTAAAAGTAGGGGTGGGGAGGTTATTTATATCAAGGGAATGTGAACAGGTTCGTAGGGGACAGTACAATTAATTAGCCCCCAAAATTTTGAAATTCCCCCCATTAAATGATTTCAAAATTCAAAAAGTCTTTTCATATGTCACATCACACCAACCGTCAGTCAGTGGAAGGACCTAGGAATGTGCCACGTGTCCCTGGGATGACGTTGTTGAATAACGCCTAGCGAGGTGGCTACCCGCGGGCGGGAAGTAATAGGCGATGTAAATTTCTCGCCTGAAACATAAATGATCCAGGTCTTGAAATTGGGGGCTACTGAAGTGATTATGAAATATGGATTGGGCTTAGACAGTGCAATGGTTCAATGGGTATAATGGGCCAATTGACTTAGAATGGTCCATGGAAATCAAATAAGGTAAAAAGTAATATTCCGCCTTAAAGATGACGAGATAACATAGCACGTGGCATAGATGCAATGTGGGGCGGGAATAAAAGTGTAGGCGGGAAGTACCTACGGCGAGAAGATTACATAGCATACTCCCCACCCCCTTTTTATATGAATTTCGGGTAGTCAAAGCGTAATTAAGAATGAGTAGCCAAATAGGTCTTGTCGCCTTAGTGAATTTGTCGCCAGGCGACAAACTCAGCTCGTACGCAACAGGTAATTTGGATAGTGACACGTGGTATCCACCCCCATAATGTATAACAGTGCAACATGATGGGATTGGTAGTACTTTTTACTAACTCTGAGGGTAGTTGACTGACAAGGCATGGGTGATTGACACGTGTCTTTGCAGGTATGGCCTATGATTATGAAGTGATATAAATATGTGAAATTCAGCACTATTAAGTAAGTCCTATTCTTTCTCTAAAAATTCTCTCTCCTCTTCATTATTTTCTCTCTCTCTCTACAATAGTTACTTGACCAGATAACCTTACTGATTCTCACGCCGGAGGGGTTTCACCGGAGTCACCCCCGGTTTAGTTCACTGTGACTTGCGTGTGTGTAGGTTTCCAGGCGAGTCATCCCAAGAAGATCAGCCGGAGTATCCATGGGATTAGCTGAAGATTCAGCTCCTGATCAACCCCATTTTCCATGGTAGCATCAAGATCGGTCCATGAATATTAACAATTTAACATATGTAACAATTAAATTGTTCAAATTTAACTCCCCATTATAATTATATTAAGGAGTTAATTGACAATTTTTTAAAAATAAGGGGAAAGATTAACAAAAGAATAAAATTAATCATCTCCTTCATCTCCCTCTCGTCATACAAATGTGCCCGCCCCATAAAGGGCCACATCTGTCACCTCCTTCCTCCCTGTAATCTCACCGGACTTATGAACCGAATAAGAACATGGCTGCAAAATAACGTTAGGAAGAAACAACGAAAGTAGCAAATGTTCAACAACAATAATAACGAGAAAATATCACAGAAATAGAGTTAATCTGAGTAATAGCATAAGCTTTGATTCGGCTCAGATCCCACATACAACAATTATACACAGAGTATAATTGTTCAGTCCAACCAACAATCCTTCCAAGGTTTCAATTTTCGTCAATGGCCAAGCCTACCAACAAACCCAAACCCGAAACCCCTCTCACAGAGTATAATCTCACATGGCTCAAACACACACACCAGTGTATCCCTTCACAGATAACCCAACTCACAGAATCGCACAGAGCAAGGATGAAGAAGAGAGAGTTTGAGAGAGAGATAAAGAGATTGCTGATAGAGAATCGTACCTTGAAGAGGAAGAGGGGGACGGTATTTATAGGCTGAAGAAGATAATAATTGAAGAGATAAGGATTGAAGAATCCTTATCGAGCCAAACGATCAGCAGCGGCAGCACCGAAATCGCAGGAAGAAAGGCGAAGTCAGCTGCGGAGAAACGAACCAGGGAGATCGTAATTAGGGCGTAAACAGCCCCTTATTTGATCAGTCGCTGGGGAAAGAGAGGGGAGTGGGCTTGGGCTGGGTTTCTATTGGGCCTTTTGTAGGTTGCCCATATTGGGCCATCACTACTTTACAATCTCCACCTTGAAACAAGTATCGATTAATCACGAGGAACTTACGGACTGAGAGGGGTACATCATAGCCCATCCTGAACTTGTTCCAACACTAAGTAGGAAACAAGAACAGGAAGCTGAAATCACAAAGATAACAGTAAAGGGAAAAACTCACTTTTCAATCACAAAGAAAGGAAACAGGGACCCAACAAAACACTCACACCATTAGTCATTGGTGTCAAAATTCAAAGTTTTTAAACATGATTGAAGTTTTAACACAGGCAAGCATTTTGTTCCCATATCAGCAGGATTATACTGAGTTTCAGAATTTTTTCAAGTAAGATAAAACCTTTTTCAATCAAGTCTCGCAAGTAATGAAAACGAACATCAATATGCTTAGTCCTATCATGAAAAACAAGGTTTTTGCAAAGTTGAATTTCGGACTGACTGTCAGAATAAACCACAACTTTATCTTTCAAAAAACCAATTTCAGTAATTAATCCTTTCAACCAAGTCGCTTCTTTAAAAGCTTCAGTTATTGCAACATATTCCGACCCGGTAGTAGACAATGCAACAATGGATTGTAATTGAGATTCCCAACTAACACATGAACCACACAAAGTGAACACATACGAAGTAGTAGATTTCCTACTATCTCTATCATTTGAATAGTTAGAATCAACATAACCTTTCAGTTTAACACCTTCATTGCATTTAAAGAATTTCAAGCCATAATTCACGTAATAACCAAGATATCTAAGCGACCATTTGACAAATTTCCCAATGGGGCTTACCCGGGTTGGACATGTATCTACTCAAGCAAACTTATCGCATAAGCTATATCAGTCTAGTGCTAACCATAAGATACATTATCGATCCAATTGCATTAGAATAAGGCACATTCTCCATTTGTTTTCTATCGAAATCCGCTTGGGGAGACCGATTCTTACTAAGGATAAAATGACCTCGCTAAAGGCACATTAACGATTTAGCATTCTCCATTCTAAATTTACTCAAAATCTTTTGCACATAAGAAATCTGATTAAGAGAAATAGTGGAGTTCTTTCTATCCCTAACAATGTTCATTCCCAAAATCTTTTTAGCATCCCCCAAATCTTTCATGTCAAAACTTTCACACAGACAATTTTGCACATCTTGAATTGATTTACAGCAGGACTGATTATAAGCATATCATCAACGTAAATCAATAGGAACACAGGAGTAGAAGAGTTGCCTTTAAAATACAAACAATGATCATACGAACTACGAGTGAATTGTAAAGACAACATGCAGTTATCAAACTTCTTGTTCCACATTCTAGGGGATTGTTTCAAGCCATATAAAGATTTTTTCAATAAACACACATAATCGGGATTAATCTTAAAAACCTTCAGGTTGACGCATGAAAATTTTTTCATCCAAGTCACCATGTAAAAACGCCGTTTTCACATCCATTTGTTTTAATTTCCAATTAAACTGAGCAACTAAAGCAAGCATAACCCTTACCGTAGTAAACTTGACAACCGGGGCAAAGATTTATGTGTAATCTACCCCCTCTTTTTTAGTAAACCCATTAGCAACTAACCGTGCTTTAAATCGAACAGTCTCATTCTCAGACTTAATCTTAAACAACCATTTGCAATCAACAAGAGAACATTTATCAGGTTTAGGGACCAATGTCCATGTTTTGTTAACATGCAAAGAGTTCATTTCATCTTTCATAGCATTTAACCACTTAGCAGAATGAGCAGAATTTAAAGCATCTTTATAAGTTTTCGGTTCATCACAGTTATCAAGAGAATCAAACATATTAAACACAAAAGATATCATGTGAAAATCATCAAGTCTCGTTGGTCTCCTTACCTCCCGTCTAGGGCGATCCGTAGCTAATTGGTAATTATCTAAATTTTCTATCTCTTGAAAATTTTCTTGTTCATTTTCAATATTTTCAACATCTTCATTTTGTTCAATTTCAACATGCTCATTTTCATGATCAACTTGCACATTTTCAGTTGGCACATTAGTATCAATCACATAAGGGCGCACCACCATAATTGGAGTCGGGGGAGGGGGAACATTTTCAGCTGGTATAGGTTGAGCAGGAATCAAGCATGGAAATTCAGTTTCATTAAAAACAACATCCCTACTAATTATGACTTTAAAACCATTTTCCTCTTTTAACCAAAGTCTATACCCTTTCACACCCTCCGGGTACCCCAAGAAAACACACCTAGCAACTCTAGGTTCAAGTTTGTCATGTTTTTGATGGGCATAAGCAGCACAACCGAAAACTCTCATGTGCGAGATATCAATATCTCTTCCAGTAAATACCGCTTCGGGGCATCTACCATGCAATGACACAGAAGGGGACCTATTGATGATACAGGCGACAATCATCACTGCCTCTCCCCAAAATCGTTTGGAGAGACCCGATGTCTCAAGCATAGCCCTAACTCTTTCCAAAAGAGTTTTATTCATACGCTCGGCAATGCCATTTTGTTGAGGGTTATAAGGTACAGTTTTGTGCCTACCGATACCATTCAAATCACAAAATTCATCAAATTCATGATTACAAAATTCTAATCTATTATCAGCCCTGAGCATTTTGATTTTCTTACCAGTTTGATTTTCAATAAAAAAATTCCAATTTTTAAACCTTTCAAACGAATCAGATTTATGTCTCATTAAGAAAATCCATACTTTTTGTGAAAAGTCATCGATAATAGATAAGAAATACCGGTTTCCACCTTGAGTTGGCACACTAGCGGGCCCCCATACATCATCATGTAGGTAGTCAAGGAATTTTTTACTTGAATGCTTACCAAGGAAAGGGGGAGGAAAAATCACCTTATGATGTTTGCTCTTCTCACAAGTATCACAAAAAGGCACAGCAGAAATATTTTCCTTTAAAACTCCAGTTTTATGCAAAATTTCTAAGCCTTTATTACTTATGTGTCCTAGCCTCTTATGCCATAAAATTTTTTTATCCTCTTTAACAATATTAGCACAAATATCAGAACGAGACATAGGCAAAGCTGAGCAAACATACAAATTTTGACCCTTTTCACATTTAGCAATCACTAAAGATCCCCTTAGTATTTTCATAACACCCTTTCCCCATTTTCCTTCCAAACCATCATCCTCCAAAGAAGCACAAGAAATCAAGTTACTACATAATTCGGGCACATGTCTCACATTTTTCAAAGTTAAAACATAACCAGAATTACATTTCAAATCAATATCACCAATACCAATTATTTGACACTTTTTCTCATTTGCTAAGGAAACGAAACCAACATTAACTTCATGGTAAGTAGAGAAAAGAGTTTTCAATGGTGTCATATGATATGTGCAATCAGAATCTATAAGCCATTCACTAGCACATGCAGAATGCACAGAATTCACAACATTATCACATGAATCAATCACCATAAACACATCAGCGGAAGCATCACTACTCGAAGCTAAGTTGCAGTCAATTTGGTTGTGTTTTTGATTTTTCTTAGGATTGGGGCAATCTTTCCTAAAGTGTCCTACTTCCCCACAATTGTAACAAGTTATATGCCTTTGTTTGGAGTTCGACCTACTTGGACTTCTCCCATTCTTTTTGTCCGAATTTTGATTTTGATTTTGATGAAGTTTTCCATTGGGCCTCAATTTGGTTCTACCTCTAACCATATTAACTTCACTTGTACTACTAGACTTCCCTTTATTGGCCTTTAAATCTAACTCTTTACTCTTTAAACCGTTAATCACCGTATCAAGCTTAACTTGGTCTCTACCATATTTGATAGCAGATTTAACATCAGAGTATGAATCAAGTATAACATTTAAAAGGACAATTGAAGTGTAGTTATCAATGTGTTCATCACCCGTTTGTTTTATATCTTGAATTAATTTGGTAAACTCATCAATGTTGTCCTCAATATCTTTGTTTAAATCTAACTTGAAACTAAAAAACTTTTCTAAAAGATAGGTTTTATTAGGCAAGTTTTTATCAAAATAAATTGATTCCAATTTAGTCCAAAGATCTCTAGCATGCGCTTGTTTACCACATTTTCGAATAACAAATTTCGTACAAGTTCAAGATAATAGACGAGTAAGCACATTCATCCCATTCAAGCATATCTTCTTCAGAAGCATCTTTTGGAGACTTTAAAGTTATTGCTTTATAAGTTTTTTCTTTAATCAAAATTCCTTTCATCTTTTGTTGCCATAACGAAAAATCAGATTTTCCGTTAACGGTTCCAAATTGTAATTCGAGGTAGACATTATCAAAATACAATTAACGTTTATGAAAATCACAGATTTAAGCACATAGTCAACACAAAGCAAGCAAATAATTTCTAGCAGGCAGAAAATTATCAACGAGAGTAAATAACAGCAGGTATTTGCTAACAAAAATACCAAACCAAAACTGCATTTTGGATTGAAGGTAGCTCGCAGAAGAAAATTCCTAGGTTCATCGAACCGAGGCTCTGATACCACTGTAATCTCACCGGAGTTATGAACCGAATAGGAGCACGGCTGCAAAATAACGTTAGGAAGAAACAACGAAAGTAGCAAATGTTCAACAACAATAATAACGAGAAAATACCACAGAAATAGAGTTAATCTGAGTAATAGCATAAGCTTTTATTCGGCTCAGATCCCACATACAACAATTATACACAGAGTATAATTGTTCAGTCCAACCAACAATCCGTTCCAAGGTTTCAATTTCCGTCAATGGCCAAGCCTACCAACAAACCCAAACCCGAAACCCCTCTCACAGAGTATAATCTCACACGGCTCAAACACACACACCAGTGTATCTCTTCACAGATAACCCAACTCACAGAATCGCACAAAGCAAGGATGAAGAAGAGAGAGTTTGAGAGAGAGATAGAGAGATTGCTGATAGAGAACCGTACCTTGAAGAGGAAGAGGGGGGGCGGTATTTATAGGCTGAAGAAGATAACAATTGAAGAGATAAGGATTGAAGAATCCTTATCGAGCCAAACGATCACCAGCGGTAGCACCGAAATCGCAGGAGGAAGGGCGAAGTCAGCTGCGGAGAAACGAACCAGGGAGATAGTAATTAGGGCGTAAACAGCCCCTAATTTGATCCGTCGCTGGGGAAAGAGAGGGGAGTGGGCTTGAGCTGGGTTTCTATTGGGCCTTTTGTAGGTTTCCCATATTGGGCCATCACTACTTTACACTCACATTGCTTCTTCCTCCATCGCCGACGATGAATCCACCTCCTCCACCTTCTTATTCCTCCGCTTCTCATCTCCCATCTGTTATACGACCCCACCATCCCTGCTCCCAGCTCAATCGAGCTCTATCATTTGACGACATCATCGAATCCCTGACTCTCCAAATTATGATGACGAAGAGGATGGTGATTCTCTCGAGATGTATCATGATTTCGAATCTGGTAGGTTTACTGTCAGTTGTTCGGCGTTGTTGTCGGCGGCTAAGGTTTTAAGGGGTGGCGGGATACTACTCGGAAACTTTGGAAGGTGGCTGAAGAGCTGAGACTTAGGGATCCGAATTGAACCCCTCTCAAGCCGTCTAGATCGTTCGGCAATCCACCTCGAAAATTCTCCCTCTTACCACAGTTCAACCACCGTCATCTCCTTCGCCGCCCTCCAACACCGTCGTCAACCGTACGAATACTCTTTCTCTCATCTTCAAGATCGAACCCTAACCCATAAACCCACCCCCAAATCCCAATTCCTTCTGAAATTTTGGGCTCAACATAAGATCGTCGGTGACATCAATTGACTTAGGAGTTTTGTGGTTGTGGAAATTAAGTTTGGGTGGATTTGAAATTGGGTGTTATAATTTTGTTTCAAAATACCATATTAGAGCAAAATTCGAGTTAAATTTGAATTTTGGCTTTAACCTGGGTTTGTGTGGTGTGCATTCATCATGGATGTGGTAGGGGAAGGGAGTAGGCCAGTGATCGAAGTGGAGAAGGTGGTGGTTGTAGGTGGTAGATGGTGGTGATTGGAGGATGGAAAGGAGGTGGTTATGTAAGATAAAAAGAAGGGAAAACATTTTTTGGGTTGGGATGAATCAATAAGTATGAATATAGGTTGGATTTTTTATTTATCTGTTGGTTAAAAATATTTTATTTATATGAATTTTGTAATTTATAAGGTGTTAAGTATATTTTCTTAAAAATATTTTTACCCAATTATTATTGTTTTTTTTAATTTCCAAATTAAAATAATTAAAATTTAAAAATATATATCATTATCATTTCATATTAATAAAAAAGAAATATTTATTTTAAGTTATAATATATTAATGTTTTAATTTTTATTTTGATTCACAACTCTTTTACTTATGAAATTTTCAATAAATCACTTGAAAGCAAAATCAACTTCAAATTAATCGGTCTGTTAAATTCTAAGTTTAATGTAGTGGTCCGTTAATTTTATAACAGGTGTTAAAAATTGTCTAATTTAAATTAAAATTAAAGTACGCAGGTGACATTTCACGTTTAGTATGTGAAATTGTCCCAAACTACCCTTGATTTTAGATTATTCCTACATAATTATTTTCAGCTAGGCTATAAAATTAAGATTTATTATTTTTTAACCATTAGGGTATTTTTCTATTAAGTCGATATATGTCAAGCTAGTATATATTTCAAATAAGATTGACATTGCACATATATTAATCTAAACAGAAAAAAAAATACAAGCAAAAATCACATTTCTCATATATCACATCTCTCGTATATGCGTCTTGTAAAGTTATTAGTTATGGCCAAATGACAAATTAGGGTACAAAGTTAAACAGGTGTATGCATATCAGGGTATGATGTTTCAATTTTGTCAATTTAGTGTCCAATATTACCAAAATTGTGCAGTTAGAGATTTTTGAACTAAATTGCAAAAAAAAATCAGTTAAGTCACATGTGCAACTTAACTGGGGTTATTTAGGACTGAAATTCTCAATGTACTCTTAATTCTTAAACCCAAAATTGAAAAGATTCTAATTATTTTTCAAAAATTATTCTTTTAATATGTTTTTCAGTAATTTTTTAAAATTAAGATTTTCATTTATTTTTTACAAAAAAAAATATTTTTTTCTTAATAATGTATATTAATTAATTTTCATTTTCTTATTTATTTATTGATAACTAAATTCATTTTTTTAACAAATAATTAAATTTATAATTTTTTTTTGAAAGCAAATCCATATTTTTTTATAATATTAATATATTTTAAAGTTAATTAATTCCATATTTATCTCCTCTCACTAATTTACAAAACATTTCTTTAAAAAAAAAATCTTAAATACAAGAAAAAGAAACCCCCTCTTTCTCTGATCCAATCGACAATGACCACCACCAACACCGACCACGATCACCACCTCCACCGGTCACCATCGTTAACCATTGTTAACATCAATTACCACCAACATTAACCCAAAACCACTATTATTTCTGTAAATCACCACAACACACTAATTAAAATTGTAAAACAACTTAATTTGCTCATATCCCTCTCAACTTATATTTTTTCTTCTTCGCCCTTCTTTTTCATTACTCACCACCACCACACCTCCTTCTTCTTTCCCAACTTTCTAAACCCAATTTCAAAAGCCAAATCAAACCCATCTCAATTACGATCACAATCCCAAATTTTAGAACCCTTGACCAATGAAATAGGGGATTCTAGAAAACCTAGGCCCTAGGGCCCTCTGCTATATTTTATTTCTTTTAAAGAAAATCTTTTTGTAAATTTCAAATAAAGAGTTCTCACCAGATTATAATTTTCTGGACACCCATAGACTCCCCCTCCCTCCGATTTCAATTCTTGACCGAATTCATGAATTCGTCGGGAAACACGTCTCAATCCAACTCATTAGCACCGCTACCAATGACGACCCATATCTGTATGCCTCTTTCTCTCACATACACACACATTCACACACAGAAAGTATAAACTTAATTTTTTGCACACAAATTAGGGGGGAGAGAGAAAAGAAAGAGTTTGTAATGATTTTCATGGGCTTAGTCACTAATTGAATTTGTATCCTATTACAACTGCCATTTGCTGATCTTTCAAGAAAATGAACTGTAGAATTTCTATTTGGTTGCTGAGAAAATGTGGGCTTTGGGGAAAATTGATATCGTAACTCCAAGAAAATTGTATGGCTGTTTGATTTTCACTCATGTCATACAGGCCAATGTAATTGATTTCATAACCGAGAAGTATGTTTCTTTTTTTATTTTATTTTATATTCATGTTCCATTGTTACATAAATCAAATTCTTGAAAGTACCCAAGAATTAACTTTATTGGTAGATAGAAAGCATGAACCATATAATTTATTATACTCCCACGGTCCCGGAATGATGTTTCGATTTTTTTAATTTTTTTTTCACTTTGAGTGAACTTAGGTTAATTTAGTTATTCTAATTGAAATTTAAAATTGTTATTGATTGTATATCTAAATTATAATTGAAAAAACATCTCTACCACCCCCTTTCTTCTCCGATTAGTATTGTCCATCTATATTATAAGTCAATTATAAGAGGTGATTTGATCTTATAATTAAGCTATAAGAGTTGTAATGTGTAAATTATAATATTAATTCATTGTTATTATTGAAATTCTTAATTTTTTTAGTTGAAAAAAAATTATTTTATGAGTCAATTATATGAGACGAAATAGTTATAAGAGGCAAGTTGATCTTATAATTCAGCTATAAGAGTTGTAATGTGTAAATTATGAGATTAATTTGTTGTTATTATTCAAAATTTTGTTTTTTTTTGAAAAAAAAACAACTGTCTTATAAGTCAATATAAGAGACAAATTAATCGCATAAGTCACTTATAAGAGATTGAGTAGTCAGTTATAAGAGATAATTGTTGTTTGATCGAATATGAAAGTCAGCATTAATAAAAAAAAATATTTTTGTGAAAAAAAGTGAAAAAAGTGATTCTTATACTTTAATTATTTGAGGCAAACTGGTCTTATATGTCAGTTATAAGAGCTTACTGAAATTCTGAATAGCAGGGCAGTTAAGTTTTTTGCCAGCGAGGGGTGTCTTTGGTATTTTATATCTGGTGTGTCCTGCATTGGGTTTAAATCTCGCATGAGGGGCCCTAGAGGAAATGGCTCATAACCTAATCCCCATCTCTCCCTCTATTACCATCATGGCCTCCTCCTTCAGATCTGGAATTTCCCCCTCCGCCACCATCATTGCCACCACCATTGTTGGTGGTGTTTTGAATTTGAAGGAGGAAATGGGGTGTTCAGTTGGAGTTGTAGAAGAAATGGGTCGATTTCTTAAGAGATATGTGGTGGGTTGGAGCCGGCCATTCATGGCATTTGTCCAGAAATTGAACCTGACCCGTTATATTGTTTAGCATATGAATTTCGATTCAAATTGTGGAAGAGTGGGAGTTTGATTGAAGTTGCAGAAGAAAGGTTGAAAAACATGGTGAAAGAGTAATGGATGAGAGAGATTAATCAGTGGTGGTTGGACAAATTACTAACAGTATTATGAGTGGAAAGGGGCTAGCCTTTTTGGTTATGAAGCTCGAATTGAGTTCACTGAAATCTCCTGAATGGCTTGGTGTCGGAGGAGGCAAAGTTGTGGTGGGTGAAGAAGGAGGTGGCTGGGTTGAGGGTTGGGAGGAAGAAGATGAGTTGGGTATATGGGGGTTAATTTGTAAATTATTATTTTATTTTAGCCCTTGTAAATTAGTTTGTTAAACCTTTAACTTTTTAATTTTACACTTAAAACCTTTTCATTTTGATAGTTTTAATTTTAATGGGATTTCCTATTTTACCCTTAAAAATCAAGTTACATGCGGTGCACATGCTCATTTAACTGAAAAAATGGATGTCGTTAGTCACAGGTACCTTGGATGCAACGAAAAAATAGGTGAGGTGCATATTTGCAACAAAAAAGAGTTTAGGTGACAAATCCACACCACCCCAACAGTTTGGGTACTTTTCTTGCAATTTTTCCTTTGAACTATAACCCCTTTTAAATTAGTCTACTCTACCTTATACTTTTTAACTTTACACTTACACCCTTTATATATATGACACGAGTTTTTATATTGATTTTCCTATTTTTACCCCTTGAATATTGGGTCACATGCATGTCACATGCTCATTTAACAAAAAAATGAATGACATTAGTCCGAGGTACCTTAAACGAGCATAAAAAACAGATGGGGCATTATGTTTGCAACTAAAATAAGTTTAGATATTAAATTCAAACAACCCTAATAGTTGGGTACGTTTGTTGCAATTTTTTCCTTTTCTTTTCAGTTTTCCCAACACAACCTTGGACCACTGATAGACATGTATTAAGGACCATAACCCATTTCGTATTTTGTATATTATAAATAAATCAACAACAATAAGCGATATCACATGTCAGTTATACTTCATCCGTCCCAATAAGATTAAGATGTTATTGTTTGCTTATTTTTGTTTATTCCAAAAAGATAGTCATATTTTTAACATTATTAATTGTTAAATTTAAATTATTGAATTCCTCAAATTGCCAACCAATGAACACGAGGGAAAGAGGAAAGGATGAGAGTCGTAAATTCGTGATTGAGTAATAAGTAAATCTCAGTAAGATTAGTGATTGAAATGAAATTAGGTCGTGTTTTCTAATCAAACAACCCATACTTTTATTAATGAATAGGAAGAAGAAGGCTCACCACAAAATCACATACCCATCCTAAATATGAGGTTTGTTATGTAAACTTACACTTCTCGACAAAACAAATGAACTATTAACTTCAAATAACACCCGAATCAAACTTTTGCTAATGATATCCTCGAAACCAAATCTGCATCAAACGCTTTACAAACAATGACTTGAGACTGCCTCTCAGAGTATAACTTGTACACTGCTCAAATCCGACATTTAGAAAATTCTCACACACAAAAAGTATTTGACTTTAAAAACATGACAAATTAAAGCATTTGATTTGGAAATAAGTGTCCAACCTAGCATTCCAAACATTGCAACAACAAGAAGAAATTCAAACATCACGCAAAAACTCTCAGCACAATGCAGAGAAGCCGAAGGCTCTTGACCTAGAGAAATTAATTTTATAGCCAGAATGGTTCAATTGCATAAAAAGAATGAAAGCATATAAAGACAACATAAAACAAATACATAATGGTTTATCGATAAGAGAGAGATGAAGATCATCGAAAAGAGAAAGAGAATGAGAGATTGAGAGAGGGGAGGGAAACAGAGCAACCGTAAAGATTACATCTTTCCTCCATCTATTTCCTTACAATCTTTATCATCCTCATCCATGACAGATAGAGTACAAAAGGATAAGTAGAAGGAAAAGGGAGAAGACGAAAGAAGATTGGTGGCTAGGGTTTCACATTTTATAGAACATGTAACTTTGTTCACATGAAAATAGGTATTTAAAAGGGTTTATTACCCATGGGTCCTCCATCCTAATCAAAACTACCTTTTAAGACAATTATTTTCAAAATTAACCACCTAGTCCTGAGTCTGAATCTCGACACAACCACTCCCTTTCTCAACTTTCTCTCTCTACCTTCACCTCCGATCCGGCCACCCCTCCCCTCCCCATCTCCGTCTAAACAACCTCACCGGCTACCCCAAACCTTTTCAGGCACATCCTCCTTCTCTGACAAGGCACCAACACCGATGAATTATAGATTTGCCCAAGCCCAAATCGTAGCCCTCGTTTCTTCTCTCTTGGGTCTGTGACTCATCGGCCTTTTCGGACTCCAGCTAGCGATGAATCGCCTTCGGCCATCTCTCTCGGCTATCTCCAACAAGGAAAGCATTAGCAATTATTTTCCCATCCCACAAAGCATTCAAAATCCTAGGTTCTACCTCTTGTCTCCTATTGATTACAAATCCAAACCCTAGGCTCTGTTGTACTGCGTGTTTTTCTAGTTACATATTTGGGCTTGTGTGGAGGATTTTTATTATTAGCCATGGAATATGAAACAAATGGGAGGAGGGTGGTGGTGGGGGAAGAGTTATTTAAGATGGTCCATGATTAACTAGTTTGTAGATTGAATTGAATGAAAATCCACTTTGACCTCCATGTCAGACTAAAATAACCTTCATAATATAATCCTCTTTTTTTTTCTTTTTTTTTTTGAAACTTTCATATAAAATCCATCAGGAGAACCAATCCCAAAATTATCAAGGAACCAATCTCTGATTGACTGCAGAATATCTTTTGTACTCCTTACATTCCATTTGAAACTTCATCAATTATTCAAATGAGTGTCCAATTTAAAGCTTCACCATTTCTAAATTTACACAAAATTTATTATTATAATATCGGGTCTACCCCACTTGTCATACTCATATACTTAAAATATTGGCTCAACTTGTAAATTTCATCCACCTGTAACACTCATAACCCATTTTTCGTTCACAATACTTTTGATTATAAATAGTACATACTTTATTAATTTTTGTAATCAAGCCAATGGTGAAATTTTAAATGGAACGGAGGAAATGTCTTATAATGGAAGAATTGAGAAAAAAAATAGCATCTTGTATATGTTTTTATAAATCAACAAATATTTCCTTAAAAAACTAAAAACAATCGTGAATTTGACTAAAATAACTGTGAATAAAGCAAAACAAAAGACATTTTCATGCAAAAATTAACAAATAATGTCATAAAATTGCAAAAATAAAGGTAATAAACGATAAAAAATAGATGTGAACTTAAAAAATATGTCAAATAATCTCATAAAATTGCAAAAATGGAAACCATATAAAGACTTAAAACAACTGTGAACTTAAAATAAAACAACAACTGTGAATTAAGTAAATAGACGCCATTTCATGCAGAAATTATGAAGTTAGCTAAAACAACTATTAACTTCTTTTATTTGTTTGGGATTATTACCGTCTAGTCATCCACCCTAATCAAAACTACCATATTTAAGATAGATATTTTAAAAATCAACCACCTAATCCGAATCATAAATAATATTACCATAAAAAGACTAAAAACAATTATGAACTTAACTAAAACAACTGTAAATTTAATTAAAAACCGCAGTAAATTAAAAAATATGTCAAATAATTTCATAAAATTGCAAAAATGGAGACCATAAAGACTTAAAACACTGTGAACTTAACAAAATGCCAAATAATCTCATAAAATCATAAAAATAGAGATCTTAAAAGATAAAAAACAATTGTGAATTTAACTAAAACAACTGTGAACTTAACAAAAAACAGTTGTGAATTTAAGAAATATGTCAAATAATCTCATAAAACTACAAAAATATAGGTCATAATAAAAGACTAAAAAAAACTGTGAACTTAACTAAAAACAATTATGAATTAAGTAAATGGTAGCTATTTTCATGCAGATATTATGAAATTAGCTAAAACAACTCTGTGAAAAACAATGTGAACTTTTAAAAAATAACTGTGAATTTGAAACAACTGTGAACTTCTAAAGTTGTTTCAGATTATGTTGATGCTAATAGTTTGATTCGTATTGACGATACAAACACAACGGTGGTTTCAAATTTTATTTTATTTTGACTTCTGAATTTTAAAATATTTCATTTGAAAGATTTTAGGGGAAAAAGAAAAAGAAAGAAAGGGGAGAGATAAATCGCAGAAAGGAGCTGAAAGGAACCTTCCACGCGCATCCACATCATTAGAAGGAGTGGCATGAGTGTAATATTCTTAAATTTGCTGGGAACACCCGTATCCATCTACAATGAAAGGACATGTTGGTCGATTCCTAAATTGTGTGTCCTAGGTGGTCGATTTTATTAGGCTCAAGGATCATTTGGTAATTGCCCTTGTTAAAATGTTTAAATTGTCAAATGGAACTATCATTAATTATTATGGATGAACGAAGTTCATGACTTTTTTTTTTACCGCATAACATTCTAAACTTTTTAGGGGCAATTACCAATTAGTCCCTAATTCTAATGAATTCAACCAACTAATCCATGGAATATTGAAATCGACCATTTAGTCCCTGGCTTACTAATATACACGCGTGTCCCTTATAAACAACGGAAACTACAATTTTGCCACTGAGTAATTGACACTTATGCCATTTGCTGAAGCTACACGTGTCCGCAATCGTGTAAAGTGAAAACCATCGTTCACGAAACCCTCATTTCAAGTTTGGCGCTCTCTCTCTTCTACTTTCTCTCTCTGCAACCTCCATTGAAGGTCCTTCAGTCTTCGTCATCTGTTGTTCAAATACATCGCAAAATCGAAAGGTAATGCTCACAAAACTCTGTAATCTGAAGTTCATTGGAGTTTTTACTAAATTTTAGGGTTCTAAATTTTTTTCTTTTATATTTATTTTGAAAATTTTGGAATGAACTTCAAAATTTTGAAATTAAGTTCATAGTTGTTTATCAAAAGGTAATGCTCACGAAAATCTGTAATCTGAAGTACATTGTTGTTCCGAACGGTGTTTTTACCAAATTTTAGGGTTCGAAATTTTTTCTTTTATAGTTATTTTGAAAATTTTAAAATTATGTTCATAGTTGTTTTTGTCATCTGTTAGATCTGTGTTTTTCTTAAGTTAACTGTTGTTTTTGTCTTATATTGGCATTTAGTGAGATTATGAAGCTATTTGACAAATTTTGTATGCCTTTATTGCCACCAAATTTGTTAAGTTTGCAGTTGTTTTTGTTAAGTTCAGTGTTGTTTTTACCTTATGTTGGCATTTAGTGATATTATGAAGCTATTTGACAAATTTTGCATGCCTTTATTGCCACCAAATTTGTTAAGTTTGCAGTTGTTTTTGTTAAGTTCAGTGTTGTTTTTACCTTATGTTGGCATTTAATGAGATTATGAAGCTATTTGACAAATTTTGTATGCCTTTATTATCTCCAAATTTGTTAAGTTTGCAGTTGTTTTTGTTAAGTTCACTGTTGTTTTTACCTTATGTTGGCATTTAGTGAGATTATGATGCTATTTGACAAATTTTGCATGCCTTTATTGCCACCAAATTTGTTGAGTTTGTAGTTGTTTTTGTTAAGTTCACTGTTGTTTTACCTTATGTTGGCATTTAGTGAGATTATGAAGCTATTTGACAAATTTTGCATAATTTTAGTGTCTCCAAATTTGTTGAGTTTGTAGTTGTTTTTATTAAATTCAGTGTTGTTTTTGCTTTATGTTGGCATTTAGTGAGATTATGAAACTATATGAAAAATTTTGCATGCATTTAGTGCTTCCAAATTTGTTAAGTTTGCAGTTGTTTTTATTAAGTTCAGTGTTGTTTTTGCTTTATGTTGGCATTTAGTGAGATTATGAAGCTATATGAAAAATTTTGCATGCCTTTAGTGCTTCCAAATTTGTTAAGTTTGCAATTGTTTTTGTTAAGTTCACTGTTGTTTTTGCCTTATGTTGGCATTTAGTGAAATTATGAAGCTATTTGATAAATTTTGCATGCCTTTAGTGCCTCCAAATTTGTTAAGTTTCCAGTTGTTTTTTTAAGTTCACTGTTGTTTTTGCCTTATGTTGGCATTTAGTGAGATTATGAAGCTATTTGATAAATTTTGCATGCCTTTAGTGCCTCCAAATTTGTTAAGTTTGCAGTTGTTTTTGTTAAGTTCACTGTTGTTTTTGCCTTATGTTGGCATTTAGTGAGATTATGAAGCTATTTGATAAATTTTGCATGCCTTTAGTGCTTCCAAATTTGTTAAGTTTGCAGTTGTTTTTGTTAAGTTCACTGTTGTTTTTGCCTTATGTTGGCATTTAGTGAGATTATAAACCTATATGATAAATTTTGCATGCCTTTAGTGCTTCCAAATTTGTTAAGTTTGCAGTTGTTTTTGTTAAGTTCACTGTTGTTTTTGCCTTATGTTGGCATTTAGTGAGATTATGAAGCTATTTGATAAATTTTGCATGCCTTTAGTGCCTCCAAATTTGTTAAGTTTGCAGTTGTTTTTGTTAAGTTCACTGTTGTTTTTGCCTTATGTTGGCATTTACTGAGATTCTGTAGCTATTTAATAAATATTGTATGCATTTATTGCCTCCAAATTTATTAATTTTATAGTTGTTTTTTGTTATGTTCACTGTTGTGTTTGTAGATGGGTAAGAAGCAGGCAATGAAATATAAACCATTTGGAAAAAATTCTAAATCTTCTATCTCTTTCGAGAGAACACCAACTGCCTCACCTCCTTCCGTTCAAGAATAGTTAAATGTAATACCTTTAAGAAGATCAACGAGGAAGGAAATGCAAACCCCTCAACAACATAAATCTGTTGAACAGTCAATTGAAACACCTGTAAGAAGATCAAAGAGAAAGGAAATGGAAACCACTGAACAACAACCCAAGGTAAATTTTGCATGCATTTAGTGCCTTCAATTTTGTTAAGTTCACAGTTGTTTTCTTAAGTTCACAATTGTTTTTAATAGGTTTTTTTTTCTGAATTTGTTTTTATAGATTGTGAAGAAGAACAAGAAGGAAATTTTAATGAACAAGGAGGAGGAAATTTTGAACAAAAAGAAAAGGGAGAAAATTTCAAAGAAAAAGGAGAAGAAAAAGGATGAGAAAAAAGAACAAGAAAAAAAGGAGAAGAAAAAGGCTGAGCAAAAAGAACAAGAAAAAAAGGACACTGCAAAGAAACTAACTGTTTCTTTCAGATCAAATGTAGAAGCAACTGCAAAGCTTCTACATTCATTTGAATTGAAACCGAAACAGTTGAACATGTTGAAAAAATCACCATTTTTCAACATGTTCAATGCATTGATTACACACAATACCATCTATCATAGAAAATCAGATCTTGTTACTTCAGATTTGATCAGGTGCTATGTTAAAGGAGACGATAAATTCAAGATTGGAGATAAATTGGTTGAATTCACACCAAAGGATGTTATGGTTATATTTGGAATAGTTTCAGGAAAGACAGAATTAGATATTAAATCTAGTTCAAGAGGGAGTTTGGCGTCATGTTCCTTAACAGCAAAAAGATTTCCAGATGTGAAGAGTAGAATTAAAACATCCAAGCTCAAGGATGTAATCAGAGGATTAGGAAACAGTGAAGAAGATGGTTGTGTTGAAGATTTTGTAAAGTTGATTACAGTTTATTCCATGGCAACGTTGTTTTTTGCTTCTTCGGGTGATATTGTACCACACTCTTTTTTTCAATGTGTGGATGATATTGAAAATATGAAGAGCTACAATTGGGTTGGAGCTATTCATGAAAAATTGATGAATTCAATCAGGAAAAATTTCAAGACTCCCCATCTTGTGTCTGGATGTGTTGCTGCACTATCTGTAAGTGTGTTTGTTTTCGTTTTGCTATTCACATAGTTATATTTATATAATATATCATATATTGAAAAACACTTTTATGTTATTTATTTGTTTTCTAGTATTGGTTCTATGAGCATACCAGAGGACTTCCAGATAGGAGGATTGTTCCTAGATTTATGAAGTGGGAATTGCCCTTGAAGCTTGAAATTTCAAGGCAAAGCGTATTGATCGATTGGTTGGTAATGAAGTAAGTTGTTTACATTAATGTTACAATTGTTGTTGTTAAGTTTACAGTTGTTTTCAGCATCATATTAAGTATAATGATCTGATTTTTCTTTTTTGATAAATAGATTCTTAAGAAAGAATTGATTTTAACGAATGAAGAAATTCAAATGTTTGCAAATTGTGAATTGATTGAAGAAGAGGATATGAATAAGGAAGGGAGTAGAAATGAAGAAGGTTTGCCAAACCAAAGCATTCCATCTCAAGAGTCAGTAAGAACTGTGAGTGATTTAATTTTTTCATTACATTGCTTTTACAAAGTTTTTTACACAACTGTGCTCTTAAGTTCATTAGTTGTTTTAAGAATATTAAATTTTAGAATCAATTCTAATCAGTGAATGTTTTCAATATCCTTATGTTCACAGTTGTTTTTGCTAAGTTCACAGTTGTTTTCTTAAGCACACTGTTGTTTTCCTAAGTTCATTGTTGTTTCCTTAAGTTCACAGTTGTTTCCTTAAGTTCACTGTTGTTTTTATAAAGTTCACAGTTGTTTATGTTAAGATCACAGTTGGTTATGTTAAGATCAAAGTTTTTTTCTTAAGTTCATTGTTGTTTTTATTAAGTTCACAGTTGTGAACTTAAATTAATGACACAAACAATACTTTAACTAATTTTTAACCTTTTTTAAATAGGTTTTTTCAGGAGATGTGGTTTTGACTAATTTGAATTTTTTGCAAACGCCTGACCTCACTGGACCAAAGGAGGCTGAAAATACTGAAAAGAATCAAAATGAACCATCAAGCACTGATAAACGATACCAATGTGAAATCAATGATCTCAAAAGTGAAAAGGAGAAGCTGATTGCTGATAATGAGGAGCTTCTTAGAGAATTGAAGGAAGCTACTTTGAGAGTTGAAGAATTGGAGGAACTGATGAAAGAAAACAAACTGAAAGAGGAAGAAAGAGAAAATGAAATCATTTATTTGAAGATTGATTATGAAAATAAGTTGAAAGAAATGGAAATTTCACATGGTACTGAGAAGAAGAAGTTTGAAGAAATGATGGAGACTTTGAGAAAGGAGAAAGTTAATGCAGAAACTGAAACTGAAGAGATGCGTTCGATGATTAAAAATGTGAAAGACAGAACAAGAAAGAATGTTGTTGATGATGCTTTTGAATTTCAGATACCAACTCGTCAATCAAAGAGGTTGAGAGTTGAAGATAAAGGGAAGAAAACAGAAGAAAAACAAGAAGAAAAAATTGTGAGAGTTGAAGATAAAGGCAAGAAAATAGAAGAAAAACAAGAAAAAATTGTTGAGGCTAAGGAAGCTCACCCTTCATTCAATAGACTTCTCAGTTTGACAACAAAAAATATTGCTGAAGAAACTGTCCAACAATACAATACGATGTTGACATTTCAAGGTTTTAAGTAAGTAGTCATTTTTCCTTTTTAGTAACATTTTACGTAATAATTATGTTGAGACTCATATATTTATATATAAAATAATTATGCTGCAGAGGGATTGCATGGGCCAAAGAATTTTTTTATGTGAGTGTTGAGCATTTACATGAGATTGCACATGACAAGTCAATCGAGGACGCAGTATGTTGATTATTTGTTTATTTTTAAGTTCACAGTTGTTTTTGTTAAGTTCTCAGTTGTTTAACAATAACTAATTTTATTTGACAGGTGATTGATGGATATTTGTCGATATTGGTTGAGAAGAACAAAGAAATTATGGATAATTCCTCACCATCAAACAAATCAGTAGGAGTAATTACTACAAATGCATCGGTATAGACAAATGCATGAGTGTTATTTTTGTAGATATGATTTTTTTCCTTTCTTTTAGTCTAGTGAAATATATTAAGTGATATTTTCTACTTTGCAGACCTATCTGAGAAATGAATGGTCCAAAGACATTGTCAAAGAACAAATTGATGGGCCTTTCAAGAAATATTGCAAAGAGAGAAAGAGGTTTCTCTTAATTCCAATTCACATAGATCAAGCTGAAAACCGTGCAGAACATTGGACATTGTTGGTGTTTGATACAGAAGACGCAGAGTATAGGTTCTATAACACATTGCGCCCTAAGAAAGGTCGCCCTGACAAATATGAATTTGCTGCTAGAAAAATGGTAAATGGATTACTACACTATTATTTCAAGCATTATTTTTTATTTTTTTCCATCAACATAAATACTAGACTAACTATACTTTAATATTATTATTTTTTCAGTTTGAACATACAAAGACATTGATCATATCAAATAAAGATAGTCCTGAATATGAAAATTTTGTTACGATCAAAGAATGTCCTCAGCAGCCTGTGTCAAGTGTTGATTGTGGTGTTATGGTTTTGATGATGATTGAACAAATGTTGAAGAAAGAAACAATTGACAAAAAGATTTCCAAGACAGAAGTCCAAAAATTTATGGCTCAAATGTTTAAAGACTTTCTGAATGATGTTTATGCAACAAGTTTAGATTTGGGAGATCTGGATGACATACCAGATGATAGGTGATGTTCCAATTAGTTCTTTTAAGTAGTTATCAGACATTTGGTTCTCAGTTTAAGTCCTGGAAAGTACATGTATTACTGTGGTAAACATTTTAGCTTTAAAGTAGGTTATCAAACATTTAGGTCTCAGTTTAATTCATGGGAAGTATATGTATTTTTGTGGTAAACATTTTAGCTTCTGAACAGGTACAAATTAGTTTTCGGGTAAAATTATATGTAGTTCAGGACAAGTACTTTCTTATTTTGGTATTATCCTGTAATGAATATATCATGTATTCTGAATGTTTTCTATGTTTTTGTGTTTTCTGAATGTTTTGCAATGTGAACCAATATATGACAAAAACAAGTTTGAACTTAACAAAAAATGAGCGTTTCTGAATCGTAAGTTTAAAAAACAATTGTGAACTTAAGAAAAACAACTGTGAACTTAATAAAAAATGACCATTTCTGAAGCATAATTTCAGATAACAACTGTAAACTTAATAAAAACAACTGTGAACTTAATAAAAAATGAGCATCTCTGAAATCATAAGTTCATAAAACAACTGTGAACTTAGTAAAAAAAACTGTGAACTTAATAAAAATTAAGCATTTCTGAATCATAAGTTCAGAAAACAACAGTGAACTTAAGTAAACAACTGTGAACTTAATTTCACTAATGTTTAAAACTGCATTAAATGTTCTCATATTAAATTGTAAAAACCAAATATGAATCGTCAAAACAATGATCAATGTTTAAGAATCTAAAAATACCATCAAATTATTACATAGGCTCCTTGCAAGATTTTCTATTATGATTTCCTATTTTACCACAACGGCCACTTTTCATTTTGCGTTTAAAGCACTCTCCTTTTGAAGGGATTCGAAGCTTCTTTGGCCTTCCTGGTGGACGCTTTGCTATTGGAGGAAGTATTAGAGGATCTTCTTTATCAACCACTGCTATTGATTCATCTCCAAATGAATCATAAGGCTGAATAGCATGAGCATAACAATTCTTATAGGAGCTGCTATGAAAATATGTCTCAATGTAATGATAAGGAGTTTCTGTGCAATTGGACAGGACAGCGACGGCATGAACACATGGGAACCCTTCATGCTGCCACTTTCCACAAGAACATGTAAATTTTTCAATGTTCACAACCATGGATGGAACTGAATGGACTTCAAATATCTTGTCGGTTGAAGAATGTATTATCCATGACCTACACATCTCCAGATTATCCCTATACATTTTCTCCATGATTGGACATAAAACAGTATTCAACTTTAATGAGTCTTCTCTACGCTTGGACATCTGCGTCATCAACTTAAGCCTGATTTGATTAATTAATTCTTTAACAGGGAGTCCACGAGCTTCTCTAAACTGTGAATTGAATGATTTCGCTGCGTTTGAAGACATCTCACCATAATGTTTGCCTTCAAAGTATGCATTTGCATAATTAGCTAGTGGAAGGTTAGCAAGAAATTCACGGACCTTGGGGCCACCTTCGTTCCTCATTTCTTCAATCAAAGTATGAAAAATTTCCTTTGTTGGAGCTACTGCAGACTGAAAGAGTTTTTGAACCATTTTTTGCCCAAATTTACAGAACATCCCTTCATTTTATCCCTCAAATTATTCCTCAAATGACATAAGCAAAAAGAATGATGGCTCTGAGGCATAACAGCCTTCACTGAAGAAATAATCCCTTGGTGACGATCGGAAACAAACGTAATTCTAATACCTCTTATAAGAGATTCCAATTGTTGAAGAAACCATGTCCAATTAGCAATATCTTTCGAAGAAACAATAGCAAAAGCGACATTGAAAAGACCTATAAATGAAAAGAATACAGATAAGAATATAAGTAATATAAAATAACTGTGAACTTATGTAAATAACAGTGAACTGAATGCAATTTAAGTAATATAAAACAACTGTGAACTTATGTAAATAACAGTGAACTAAATTGTTACTAGAGTTTCCATCTTTGGTTGTTGCTGCCAACATTGTACCCTTGTACTTTCCGTGCAAATGAGACCCATCGAGAAACAACACAGGCCGACATGAACGAAAACCTTTTACACAAGCCCCGAACGACACAAAACACCTCTTGAAGTGAAAGGATGATGGGTCAACATCAAGAACAAAGTGGCTAGTAGGATCCAACTGTTTCATCTTTAAAAAGTATGGTTTAAGCTTATCATAAGACAATTCTGCTTCACCAAACACAATGTCTTTTGCCTTTTCAACAGCCCTCTAAGCAATTTTATAAGTGATGTCAAATCCATAATCTACCTTCAACAACTTCACAACATCAGAAGGACCTAACGAAGGTTTAGAACGAATATCATCAACAATAATATCGCAAAGAACATCAGAGGTAATCTTAGAACAATGTCCAGAATTGAAGACATGCCCACAAGTATGATTCCGATCAAAAGTCCGCATATAAGCAAATCCATTGGAAGCTTCAATAGATGCATGAATCCTCCACGGACAACCTCTAAAATCTTTATGAACACATTTGGCAGTAATACGCTCACTATCATTTTAAAAATAAACAAAGTCAAAGCCAACAGCTGCAGCATACTTACACAACTTGTTTCTGAACTCACTAATTCCACCTTCAAATCCCAGTCCAATACCCTCTACACCGTTACCCCACTTTGCACTTTTCAATTCCTTATTTGGATGACGGAAAAAACTAACATGCAATTCATGACTATTACATATACTTGAGACATTAGATGAGGACGATTCATTGTAATCCAATGTAAGAATTTGTGTCAAATGAATTTCAATACAATCAATAGAACTACGACCTAAAATAATTCCCATATTTGTAAAATCATCCTCATTATGTAATAGGCAAGTAGAATTCCCAGGTAAAGCATACGAAAAACGCATAAATTCCTTCTTCAAACCCTCCCATCTATTGCAAGCAAGATCAACCAATGCATTGAAAGATGAAAGCTTACTAAATCTTTCAACAGCTGTAAATTCCCCATATTTCAACAAAACCATTATACAAGGATTCATATTTTGAAGATTTATTAATCTGCAACATATAAGAAAAAATTAAACAAAATTAAAATAACTGTCAACATAAGTAATACAAAGTTTGAACTAACAGACAACTGTGAACTTAAAATATACAACTAACAGACAACTGGAAACTAACAGACAACTGTAAAAATATGGCGAACATGTTCTAGTACAACTAACAGACAATTCGAATTGAAATCATATTCACGAATCATCAATAATGATCGTAAAGCAATTCCGTTCACCAATCATCTAAAATTCAAATTCAAATCTATAAAAACAAATCCAAAATCAATTGATCAACAATATTGCAAATCACAAAGCAATCGACTTCTAAATTGATCACAATCAAACAATTAAACAAATTTGAACTCACCGAATTGAACATGTTTCAAAATTGCCTTCACTCTCTCTCTCTCTCTCTCTCTGTCCGCTGCTCACGACGTGAAAAGTGACACGTCAAAGCCCTAGGCGAGAGAAAAGATATATTTATACAAGGGTAGTTTCGTAATTATAAAATCTCAATAAAATTAGGCGAGGGATCTGGTGAAATTTTGATTTCAATAGTGGATTAGTTGGTTAAATTCGAAATTTCAGTAGCCTAATTGATAAATTGACTTAGGATGAAGGACCCAACGGTAATTTTCCCAACTTTTTATCTTCCCGTACGCCCCACCCCTTTCTTCCCCACTCAACTCCCTTGCCCATCTCGTCACTTTCCCTCTCCTTCTTCCTCCCTATCTGGCCCTCAACTACCACACTTCACAACCACTGCCTCCATCTATCCTCCTTTCTCTCCTTCAACCCTTAATCACTAGAGTTCCATCGCCGCCACCGCCTCCTTCTGCCCCTGCGACCCCCCTAAACCGCCTCCCAAGAATTTTAATAGCAACTATACATAAGTGCCCCTTACCACCCTCCTTATATGTAATAACCCTAAAAATCTATTCCCTCCGTCCAGTTACATACTTCACACTTTCTATTTTGGGCGTCCAATTACATACTTCACACTTTGTCTCCTACATTATTTTAATACTCACAACACCATTATAATTTACTATTCCCTCCACTCATTCTCTCTCCTATTTTACTTTTACACTCACAACATTATATCATTATTTTTTTCCTTAATCCACGCGTGAACAGTAACCGTGAAGTATGTACTTGGACGGAGGGAGTATACTATTTATTTAGAGCCTGTCTGGTGGAGCGGTATACCTCAAACCGTTTCCGAAACCGCAGCTTATTCACCTATTTTGTGTATCAATGGAGAGTTTTGGTGCCGTGATTTTTCGAACGGACCTATAATTTTGGCCGCTATATTTTGGAGCGGAAGATAAAACGGAAAGCTTGACTCAATTCATTGTACACAATTACCCCTTCTTTCTTCATTACTTCGGGGTAGAGAGGAGAGAGAAAGAGAGAATGAGTTGAGTTGACGAATTTTTGAACAAACCTGCCCTTTTATTTTATACACGCTCCGTCCCGTATGAGAATGCACTATTGTCATTTTGGGCATCCCACATATTATGAATGCACTTTTCTAAAATGACAAAGAATCTTTACTATTCCTCTCACTCATTCTCTCTCATACTTTACCTTTACACTCACAGCATCAATCAACTTACTATTTCCTACCCCACTTTCTCTCTCCTACTTCACTTTTCATACTCACAACACTTGCACCACCTACACTTTTCCTTAATCTCCGTACAAAATGCAAAAGTGCATTCTTATATGGGACAGAGGGAGTATGTACTAAATTGATTAAAGTAATTCTCTTAAAAAACTTGATCAAAGTAATTCTAATTAATATAAAGGACAAATATGTCATTTATCATTTAAATATGAACAGTATAAACCTGCCAGCACCCACATTGATCATGTTATTTTTAAAGGGTAAACATGTCATTGTAGAACAATATTAAAATTTTAAGTTAGCGTTTTTAAATGATGCACCAAACACATTTATAGAAAATTGCTCCGTCCGAAAAAGCTGCGTTTTAAAAACAACTCCGTTTTTAGAAAGCTGCGTTTTTAAAACCGTGTACCAGACGGGGCCTTAGTAAATATTGTTCCTTTAATTGATTGTTTTAGCTATTTAATTAATTATTTGGATTATTTCTTTTCCGAGATGGATTAAATTAAATGGGCCTAGTCTATTAGAATTAGGTTACATAAATTGGGTTTCCTCCTTTGAATTGGACTTGAACTTGGACTTGATTATTTTGGGTTAGGATTAGAAAACCCAAGTAAATATCTTAATGAATTTAGAGCCTATTGAGTGTCTAAACTGGTGAAGGCTCTTCATATTTTCCAACGGCAAGAAGAGAAGAGAAAGAGCCGCAGGAAATAAAACAGATAGAGGGACACGGCTGGGAGAGGGAACCGTAAAGATAGAGAGACACTAAGTGAGAGAGAGTTGCGTATAGAGAGAGAGACCGCAGAGAAGAAGAAGGCGACAGAAGAAGAGAAGGAGGAACCGAGCAGGGAGAAGGAGAAGAAGGTGACGGCAAGAAGGAAGACTCCATTGTTGGCGATTGAGTTCAACAAAGGTAACCAATACTTCCCTTGCTTGATTTCTAGGATAGAACATCTTATAAAATCCTAGAAGAACCCTAGAAAATCTAAGGTAAGAGTAGAGATGAAAATCAGATTGTTGATGAATGAATTATGAAACCTTATTGTTGATTATAACCAAGAATTGGGCATGGGGATTATTGAATATTGATTCGAATGGGCCATGCTGAGAAATTTCTACGGAATTAGGGTGTTGTACGTGTGCTAAGTGGGTGTGTGTCGTGTGGGTGAGTGGTCTGTGCAGCGTATGTGGGTAGTTTATGTGCAGAATGTGCGGTTGTGTTCCTGTTATGGGTGTGTGTGTGTTTCTGCCGTGAGTGTGTGGGTGTGTAGGGGCAGCCGAATGGGTGTAGGCTGGTATATGTGTGTGTGTATGGGTATTAGGGTTAGAGTGTGTTAGTATGTGGTTAGATGGGCTGGAATAGGTGTGTGCAGGGTGTTTACAGAGGGTGAGCATGTGTGTGTAGTTGGCTATGTTCGTGTATGTGTGTGGGAGTGTGTGTTAGGGTTAGTGTGTGTGGGAGTGTGTGTTTATATGTGATGAATTAGGTGTGTTTAGTGTGTGTGAAATGAGTGGAAATAAAATGAAAGAAGTTTTGAATCTAGGAAACCTAGGAAGAAACTAATAAACCTAAAGGGGTGAAAGAGTAACCTTTAGGAGAATAACTCTTAGTTACCAAAGGCCGTTAAAGTTAATTTTTCAGTTAAGTAAATAAAAGATAATTGTAACCTAAGAATACCGTTTGCATGATTGTAGATTCGTGCGAGAACTCGTTGCAAGGAAAAGAGCAATAAATCGAGGTAAGGGATTACGGTCCTTAGCTTATTTTGGTTTCGATCCTTTGTGAATAGGATTCCATGGAGTATTTTTGAAAGTATATGTATGCTACCAAGTGGCAGGTAGTGATTTTAAAATGATCCCTCGATTGATCGTTCTTTGATAATCTTACCCTTGATGTGTTTTGTTCAATGGGTATCTAAGTAATTGATATTGTTTAAATGTGTTCTTGTACCTATGAACACTATATGTGGAAATTGTTTTCTGATTGATAAGTATTAAGGATGAAGAAGTTAAACAAACCAAAGCTGCTACCATTTCTGCTGAGGCGCCCGCCCACTCCCAAGCCATGCGCCCGCCTCGAATGTCGAATACCACGGTTGAAACCACTGGACCTCAGGCGCACGCCTCATCCCTAGTGGTGCGGCCGCCTCAAGGCTCTCATACCTCGGCCAACCTTCTGCCTGCCATGCGCCCGCCCTGGCCATGGCCAGGCGCCCGCCTCAAGCCGTGACTGCCTTGGTTCAGTTTAGGAAAGCTGTTGTATCTTCCTTATTTGATTTGGTATTTGGTTTCCTTTATTACATTCAAAGTATATTAAGTAGTTTGTGAATATTAGGAATCTAAATAATTCAATTGTATAGTTAGATAGCTTTCCAAATCCTTATACAAAAAGGATTCCTCTACTTGTATATATATTCATTGATAGTCAATACAAAAAGCTGAGGCTTTTCTAAAATCTTACATGGTATCAGAGCATTAAGATCCAAACCCAAAAGCCCACAACCTCCTCCCTATTTTCGGCAGCCCCACCCCACCATAGCAATGGCCGGAGCTTCCTCCACCATTCCAAACGCTGCCCTACTTAACCAAACCACCACCACCACCCCTCTCGCCATCACTGCCTCCACCAACCAACCCCGACCTTCACCCAACCATGGCTACCACCCCACCACCAATCTCTCTCCATCCTCTAGCTCAAACCATCCACCCCGCCCCTTTAAAGGAAAGTGTCAATATTGTTGTAGCATCGGTCATGTCACCTCCCAATGTCACCAATTCAAGCGCGACCACCCCACCGTTACCTTCCCCTCCCTTCCTCGCCAAAACCGAAATCCCAACTCCACCCACCAAGCTCATACCACAGCCCACCCCTACCTCCCTCACCATACCACAACCCATCCTTACCCCCCTCCCCCTTCTTGGCTCATCGATAGCGGTGCAACCAACCACATCACCAATGACCTCTCCATCCTAGCACTTCACACACCCTACAATGGCAGTGACGACGTCATCATCGGCGATGGTTCCTCTCTTCCAATCTCTCACATAGGTTCCTTCTCTCTCCCCACACCCTCTTCCCTTCTTAAATTTAATAGTATCTTACATGTTCCCCTTATTACTCGCAATATTCTGTCCGTGTCTCAATTTTGTCGTGACAACAATGCCATCATTGAATTCTCTCACTCCTCTTTTCTTATCAAGGACAAAAACACAAGTCAAACACTTATCCATGGAAACCTTGAGGATGGCGTCTACATTTGGCACCCTCCACCCATTCAAGCTCACTCAAGCTCTCTCTCGTCACAACTGTGGCATCATAGATTAGGACATCCCTCTTCCCCCGTTCTTAGTTTATTACGTCGTAAGTTCAGTCTTTCTATTTCCCCTAGCTTACCTCCTTGTAATTCTTGCTTTATCAATAAAAGCCACAAGCTTCCCTTTGCATCTTCTACTCTTGTCTCACATGCTCCCCTTGATCTCATTTTTTCAGATGTATGGACTTCCCCAATTCACTCACTAGACAACTTTAAATACTATGTCATCTTTGTCGATCACTTCACCAAATACATTTGGTTCTACCCTCTCAAACACAAATCCGACACCTACAACACCTTCCTCCGCTTCAAAGCCTTAGTCGAAAAATACTTCAAACGTCCCATCATTCAAGTCTACTCCGACAATGGGGGTGAATACCTAAAACTCACACCCACTCTTGGTCAAAACGGTATCACCCACCTCACTACACCCCCTCACACTCCCGAACACAACGGGTACGCCGAACGTCGTCACCGCCACATTGTTGAAACCGGCATCACCCTTCTCTCCCATGCAAACCTACCTCTCACCCTTTGGCCTTATGCTCTCACCACTGCCACCTACCTCATAAACAGATTACCCACCCCCACCCTAAACAATGATTCCCCCTACTTTCGCCTTTTCCGCTTCCCTCCAAACTACACCAAGCTATGTAGTTTTGGTTGCCTCTGCTACCCATGGCTTCGCCCATACACCACCCACAAACTAGACCCAAAATCCATCCCTTGTATCTTCGTTGGTTACTCACCCACACAAAGCGCGTACTGCCGCTTGATCCCGCCTCCCTCCCGCCATGTCCGCTTGTTGAAACCACTTTCCCATACAACTCCCTCACCACCAAATCCCCCACTGCTTCCACTCCTCCTCCCTCCGAATGACACTACCCCTCCATCCCACCTCCCCCCAACCCCAACCCCCTCCACCTCCCCCCACTCCCCCTCCCCAAATCAACCCTCTCCCAATCCCACCCCTAATGAACCCCCTACCCCAACTCAACTTGATGCTACACCACCCACCCCCAACCCCCATCCCCTCCACCTCCCACCCGCACTATCACCACTAGACTTTCCCATGACATCACCAAACCCAACCCCAAGTATGCCAACCTATCCCTCCTCACCTCCCCCACAAGCCTTCCCTCCACTACCAAACAAGCCCTATCCATTCCTCATTGGCGCAACGCCATGATTGAAGAGTTTCAAGCCCTAACCCGCAACAACACTTGGTCCTTGGTACCATCCACATCAGCCCATAACATTGTCGGTTGCAAGTGGGTCTTTCGAGTCAAATACAACCCCGACAACACCATTCAGAAATATAAAGCCCGACTTGTAGCCAAAGGTTTTCACCAACAACCCGGTGTTGACTACACTGAAACCTTCAGTCCCGTTGTCAAACCAGCCACAGTTCGACTACTCCTTTCCCTTGCCACAACCAACCATTGGCCTCTTCGCCAACTTGATGTCAACAATGCCTTCCTTCAAGGCACTCTCTCTGAAACTGTTTTTATGACACAACCCCCCGGATTTGAGGACTCCACCAACCCATCCTTTGTTTGTCGCTTGTCAAAAGCAATCTATGGTCTCAAACAGGCTCCCCGGGCATGGTTTCAAGAACTCAAAACCTACCTCACCACATATGGCTTCCAACCCTCCTTAGCCGATCCCTCTCTGTTCATCTTCAACAAATCCCCATCTCCAATTTACCTACTTGTCTATGTTGATGATATCATTGTCACCGGCCCCTCCCCCTCTCACCTTCAGTCTTTCATCTCCAACCTATCCAACCGGTTCTCCCTCAAGGACCTTGGACCCTTGTCCTACTTCTTGGGTGTTGAAGTCGTTCCTAACCATAACGGGCTCCTCCTCTCCCAAACCAAATACATCCATGACCTTCTCACCCGTCACAACATGATTGATTGCAAGCCGCTCCCCACTCCCATGGTAGCATCACCTCCCCTCACACGTTCCACTAACACTCCGGCTGTTGACCCTACTTCCTATCGTGCTATTGTTGGTGGACTTCAGTACCTATCATTCACTCGTCCCGACATTGCCTTCTCGGTCAACAAGCTTGCGCAATTCATGCAAAACCCCCAATCCTCTCATTGGGTTGCATTGAAGCGTCTTCTACGCTACCTTCATGGCACCATGCACCTCGGTCTTCAGATTTTTGTGACGTCTCCTCCTTCTCTTCATGCATTCTGTGATGCGGATTGGGCTGGAGACAAAGATGATTTTGTATCCACCACTGGCTTGCTTGTCTATTTGGGCAAAAACCCGGTCACTTGGTCCTCCCGGAAACAACGTGCCCTTGCTAGGTCCACCACTGAAGCTGAATTCCGGGCTATCGCCGACACTGCAGCTGAACTCACTTGGGTTGGGAACTTACTTACTGAACTTGGATTTCCATCACCCACTACACCCGTGATTTACTGCGACAACCTTGGTGCCACTACCTACTCTGCAAACCCGGTATTTCACTCTCGGATGAAACATGTGGCCCTCTCATTTCACTTTGTTCGTGAGCAAATTCAGTCTGGTTCTCTCCGTGTGCAACACATTTCTGGTACGGATCAACTCGCAGACGTTCTCACAAAACCACTCTCCCGTATACGTTTCCAACAACTTATCTCCAAGATTGGCCTTCTCCACGGATCGTCCATCTTGCGGGGGCGTATTAAGGATGAAGAAGTTAAACAAACCAAAGCTGCTACCATTTCTGCTGAGGCGCCCGCCCACTCCCAAGCCATGCGCCCGCCTCGAATGTCGAATACCACGGTTGAAACCACTGGACCTCAGGCGCACGCCTCATCCATCCTAGTGCGGCCGCCTGAGGCTCTCATCGGCCAACCTCTGCCTTCCGCCCGCCTGCGGACACGTGCGCGCCCGCCTCAAGCCGTGACTACCTTGGTTCAGTTTAGGAAAGCTGTTGTATCTTCCTTATTTGATTTGGTATTTGGTTTCCTTTATTACATTCAAAGTATATTAAGTAGTTTGTGAATATTAGGAATCTAAATAATTCAATTGTATAGTTAGATAGCTTTCCAAATCCTTATACAAAAAGGATTCCTCTACTTGTATATATATTCATTGATAGTCAATACAAAAAGCTGAGGCTTTTCCAAAATCTTACAATAAGGACTTTATGTGAATTAGTCTAGACTGATTGAAAAGGGTCTGAGACATGTATATACTACTTGATGAAGTAGTTGATTATCATGATATATCTTGATAAGGGAACGCCCTGAAAAAGCGTAAAATCTCTTATCTCAATAAGGGAGCGATCTGAAAAGGCGTATGATCTCCTATTTATGCACCCTGAAAAGGTGTATGCACCCTGAAAAGGTGTAAGTAAAGGGACTATGGAATTGACGGATTTCATATAAGTAAATTCTTATTGTTCTTAACTTTGAATTAGTGCCACAGTTTCTTTGATAGTATATCGTAACTGTATACTTTAAGCTGCTTACAGTTAACTCTTTGTTGATTAAGCCTTTCATTGGAGATTATTGTTTGGCTCCGTTCCTTCGGTCATCTCTTCTTAGTATCCGGAGAAATCCCGTATGAACTTACTGAGCATTGTTCGCTCATCCCTTTTCTCATTTATTTTCTTTCAGGTAAGAAGTAGGAAGAGGATTAGTCGCAGCGGCACATTTAAGAGTATTTAAGTTTTCATTTATTGAACAATTGAATAAGCTAGTGGGATATGCTAGCCGTTGAGGTTGTAAGACAATTTACTTTCCGCATTTTGAATTATGGTTAGGATTTACTAGCCGTTGTGATACCCGATTTTGGGAATTTTATATTTGGATTGTTAATGGTATTTATTTATGGAAATTGGGGATCGTTACATTATATGCATAACACTTCAAGAGCACATGCTAGTAAATAATCTTTGTTTTCAAAGGTGATTGTGGCTCCAAATTGTTCGTTTGAAAAATGGACAGCTGAGCAAATTATTTCAAAAGACGGACTGTCATTCTGGGATGGCAGAAGAACCCAATATTAATTTATCCCGCAAAAGTATGGATAAATATTAAGGAAACCTAAACTATGATAGGCCAAGAACCAACCACTTTATACATGGGGCTATATGACTAAACCAATCAGACAAACCTACTGATATTCTGCAAAAGGAGCATATTCTTCCTGGAAACGGAGACGCTGGAGCAAGGAATCTATAACAGAGCATCTGAGACTTACCTGATAATGAAGACACAACTGACCTTGGTCTTTACAGGAAGCATCATCATACCTAGGATATGGGTGTAGAAATGTCAAGTTTACCACTGACCCAAAAAGCTTAAGCTGATGGACAGGATATGGAGCCTACAATGAATATCAAGCCTTGACTCCCCTCACGTGTGACTTCGACCAAACATAGGGAGAGTTAACACGTGGTACAATGTGTGTAATATAATTCGGGTAAGTAAAGTGCAAGCTGACTATATTTGAACCCCGCTAACTAGAGCTCCAATATCATATGTCATATGTAACATGTAAATATGTTAAAGTGTCTTGAATTCTCAGATGTAGCAGTCCGGACTGTAGGTTCGACACTTCAGAATATTTGGGATTCTCTGGCTGGCAAATAGTTAGCGGAGGTTTTGCACAAGATTTTGGCTAAAGTCTGTAGCCCATTGCAGTTTAGTTAGTGCAATTGTATGTAAGTTGTTTTTACAGTGTTTGGCTAGATCTAGATAAAAGGTTCTCTCCATAGTACTTGTTGATGTAACTGATCCTGGCAAGAGAAGATACAAAGAATACTCTCTCTCCCGTGGATGTAGGTCATCACTGCTGAACCACGCAAATCCGTTGCTTGTCCTTTTCCTCTGCTTTGATAATTCTGTTAATATTGTTTCTGGTATATTATGTGTTTCAACAATTGGTATCAGAGGGCCATGGTTCAATGGCGCTCTCGAGAATTAGTCGATATTGACAAGTTCGATGGATAGAATGATTACATTCTTTGGAAGGTAAAGTGATGCGTGCTATTCTGGTTCAGCAGAAG